>JAYMFT010246960.1:0-21092 GCA_038088735.1 Panulirus argus
ATATATATATGAGAAAAAGAGAAAAAAATTCTATCATTAAGAAGAGAAAGCTGGAGAAGAGGCGATTCGTGACAAAAGTCTAAGCGATTCATGGTGCCGTCTGGTGACTTTGATATTGTGCAAGAAGTCGGGGTTAACTGGATGATTGTGTGATGCTGGACATCGTCGCCCGTGGTGAATAAAGAAAATAATCGCCCTCTGACGTGCGTATGAGTACAGTGCTGATATTTTTGTCCGTGTCAGGAGCCTCCAACGTAATATATATATATATATATATAGATAGATAGATAGATAGATAGATAGATAGATAGATATAGATAGATAAATAGATATACATATACATACATATATAATGTTAAATTTGTTAATCTTTAGTAAATCACAGATGTACCTCCAGCCGTCAAACCCATCTACTTTGTCTCATTCTCCCCACTTCGTCTCCTCGCTTATATTTCCTCCTCACTATTCTTCCTCATCTCCTGTCCTCCTACATCTACACCTGCTATCCTCATCTGAAAATACCCTTTTTTCAGTGTTCCCACTTTCGCACAACGTTTTCACTCTTGTTTTGTCTTAGACCTGACATTGTCTTACCTTTTTTCTTTTTTTTTTTTTTTTTTTTTTTTTTTTTTTTTTTTTTTTTTTTAAGCGTCTTTACAAATCTCAGTGTTGCAGTCACAGCATCCGGCCTGGCCCTTGGTGTCATGTTTACTTAACAAGATTTCAAAAGAATAAAAGAAATACG
Organism: Panulirus argus; assembly: GCA_038088735.1. NCBI lineage: Eukaryota > Metazoa > Arthropoda > Malacostraca > Decapoda > Palinuridae > Panulirus > Panulirus argus. The sequence goes on from JAYMFT010246960.1 coordinate 746, forward strand.
AGCTTTGGCACGTCTCCGTCTTCTCTTAGGATCCTCCGTCAGTACTAGATCCTTTCATAAACCCCTTATATCTCCTCAAGCCTTTTACCTCCACGACCCAGTGCCCTTGAAGCACCCACACGATCCAGTGTATACGCCTGAAACAACCCCACGACCCAGTGTCCTTGAGGCACGCCCATGATCCAGTGTTTTTGCACCCCCACGATTTAGTGTCCTTGAAGCACCCCTACAAACCATTGTCCCTAAAGCAACCCCACGACCCAGTGTCCTTGAGCCACTCCCCCCCCCCCCACACAAACCAGTGTCCTTGAGGCACCCCCACAACTCAGTGTCCTTGAAGCACCCCCACGACCCAGCGTCCTTGAGGCACTCTCTCTCTCAAGCCTGGCCCTGTTGCCATTGTTCCTAAAGGTCGACGTTAAAGTTTCAGACGCCGCAGTTTGTCTAGTTTTAGGCGGATTTGTTCATCCGTCCAACGCAGAACGCCTCGCGGATCCTTCTCGGGAAAAATAAAAAAAGTTTTATCGTTTTTGTAAATAACAGTGATGGAATATTTTTTTGTACAGTAGTTTACATTGTGTATTAGTAGATTGTGAATGTAACACCGGAGTAAACTGGTCACTATTGATGGTTGTTTGTCAGGAGGTGTGAAAAGAAAGAAATATCATCTTGATATCCTACTTTAATGGTATTTACATTTTGCGACTTGTTAAAACTACTTACCATATGAATTACTGTTCAGTTGGGTTCTCAAATTTGCTGCGTTTTCCTTAGAAGGCAGTTTTCTGGGTTAGTAGATAAAACAAAATAATTGATTACCCTAGGATGAAGCAGTTCTAAGAAGAAAAGTATTCCATCGTTAGATTTTCAACTAAACATTAATAACTGGTGGATGATGACGCTAGTTACTGCACTGTGAAGCAGTTCCTTCATTAAGAGTTAGAAACAACCAGCATTCTGGAGGAACGTAAAGTGAACACTATAGTAGAAGATGCCGGGAGGCTAATCAAACCGTCCAGGCGGTAAAAAATGACATACGAATCAACTGAAGTACGCTGTCTGGTAAGACTCGAGGAGGTACAAAGTGGATTGATTGACTTGGAAGACATTTTGTGTTGAATTTTTGTTCTTCTCCTGCAGAAGTAGAGGAAAGATGTGGGTCGTCTGTGTCCCCACACTCGGAAATGGACATGGACTCCCTGGCGTCGCCGTCGACGCACATGGGGACGCACTCCACCTTCCGCTCTCTGCGGCAGATGACCAGGGAAGCCCTCCCGCGCCTGGACCACTACCGCAACCTGGCCAGCATAATGAGAGCCCCCGCCGTCGGCCAGCGACCAACCCTCGATGATCTCCATCAGCCTCCGTCAGGCAAGGTACTGTAATCTCTCTCTCTCTCTCTCTCTCTCTCTCTCTCTCTCTCTCTCTCTCTCTCTCTCTCTCATTCACCGTTTCCAGCGTTAGCGAAATAGCGCTAGGAACAAACGAAGAAAGGCTACATCCGCTCACATCCACTCTCTAGCTGTCATCTATAATGCACAGAAACCACATCTCCCTATCCACAACCAAGCCCCACAGACCTTTCCATGATTTACCGTGGAAGCTTCACATGCCCTGGTTTAGTGCATTGACAGCACGTCGATCCCAGTATACTACTTGGCTCCAAGTTACTCTATCCCGTTCAAGCCTTTCCCCTTTCTGTATGATCAGGCCCCAATGACTCAAAATCTTTCATTCCATCCTTCCATCTCCAATTTGGTTTCCTTCTCTTTTCTTCCCTCCACTGAGGTAACCCCGTGTGATGGAGAGCAGTGGAACTACTTGCTGCTGTGGTGTCTGGTATAGTCATCCATCCGGTGCCCAAGGTATATGATCTTTTAGGCCTTGGCCAGTGATTCTTGACAAGTCCGGAAAGCTTCTTGTTGTTTACTTGTGAATTATTCATGACGAGAGAGCAATAACGTGGCCCTATATCATGGAAGGAGGGAGACGAGGGAAGTCAGGTGAAGGAAGGGGAGTAAGGAGCAATGGGGTAAGGAAATAGGAGAGCCTAGAGAAATGTTCGGAAAAGCGTCAGTTGTGCGAAGGGGAGTGAAGAGACAACCTTAAGAGGAAAAGGAGGCAGATGTAGACTTGGTTATAAGATATCTATAAGTATCAAATTAGAGAAATATATTACAGTTATAACAGTAGATAAGGTCTAGGCAACAAGGCAGCATCCCATAGCCGTGCCAAATAAATTTTTTTCCACTTGATGATGTGAAGAGTGAAATGTATGGAAATGATTGTAATCTCGAAAGAAAGTTCGACGACTAAAACATAGCTGTCCGTCCGAAGCTAAATATATATCTTGCAAGTTGACCCCTTGACCACGACGCTACAGCCCTTGGGCATGATATCATGATTTGCCAATTGATTTGACTTGTAAGGGTTAGGACAAAGGCTAGGCCAGCATGCCCAAGGTCCTACCTCTGTACTCAAGGGTCACTGTATCGTCATGCCTAAGGGGTTACGAGACTTGATGAAACCCTAGACATTGCTAAATAAATCACAGGAGATCTCGTTTTGAAAAGGTTTCTCCAGTATGGCGAATCATATATTCATGGTGACATTTATTAATGAATTGTTAATTTTTTTCTTCATCCGGATTTATCTTCAAGATGGGTGTTCCCTGTTTCTCTTGATTTCATTTTCTACGATTTTATTATATTTGTCGAGTTTCCATGTTTAGTTGATTGATGATGAGACTAACACACACACACACATACACACAGAAAGAGGAAGAGTTCCAGCATTTCTGTAATTACAGAGGAGGCAGTAATCTTGCTCATGATTATAGCTTGCAGTCACCATGAACAGGCCGGTGTTATGGGCGGTAAACACAAAGGGGAACGAGACGTGCATTATACATATTGCATGACCAGTAACATGTGAGTTGATCATCACGGGACGCAGCAGCAGCTGCTGCGTGTGGTGTGACATCTGGTGACAAGCAACCTAGGTGAGACATGGCCTATTCCACTCTTGCCCGAAGCGGCCGTGGCATTTTAGGCGCTAATTCTTGGCCATACCCTAGCTGTGTACTCTCCTGTGTATTCCCTATTGATGTGGGGCTTCTCTCGTGACGAGGCACATCCAAAATGTGGAGAATCTTGGACGTTTTTCCCCGTATGAACTAAATGATTCTTATCGGCATTAATCATGTACTGAGTGCAATCCTTATTCTTTGTCAAGATCTTGTATCACAGAATGCGCGATCGGTAGTAAAGACGCAATTATTTATTAAGTTAAATGCCAGATAATAACCCAAACAATGTTCTTTTTCCAATACAATATTTCTGTACAAAGGTATGTTAAAGATTTTTTTTATGCTTTAAGATATAAAATTCTAGAATGTCATTGTAGATACACGTTCCAAAGAAGAAAGTTTAATGATGAAATATAGAAATATTTAGGTTATTCATATCTCTTCCCTGCATTCCGTTGTTACATGTTTCTTGGAATAGACTCGAGAATAAAGACGGAATGTCAGGGAAAAAAGAAAATAAGAGTAAATCCTGGCCTGGGTTGCCATTGCGAGGACTGACAGGCATGCAAACTGCGCACGGCTGGCAGCGCGGCCGAGTTGACGGTTGCTAAGGAATACCTTGCTCTTCTAAACCTTCCAGTATTTTATGAACGTGAAATGCATTCACCATGTTTCCCAAGTTTTGCTAACGATGTCATGAAAATGCCAGCATATCTGAGAGTAAACGAACGTGAAGTGTGGCTGCGTTAATTCCCGTGAGTTTATTGATCGTGGTATACAGTTAACCAACCAACCAACGCTCCCGAGGTCTAGCGAACTGGAGGTATAATAGCTGGGCAGACTTTTTTATACAAATTAGTTTTTCTAATCTTCATGATAGAGTCACGGATCAGACTATCATTCCTCCAGTCGCGGGATTATTATTATTTTTTCTTTTTTTACGACTTCGCTGTATAGGGTGGATGCTTGACCTGACCCAATCTGTTCCGGGGTATTCGACCTTTGGCTTTTGCGGGATCAGTAACCCTTGACCTTCCAGGAAAAATTTTATCGTTCACCAGAAGCTCCTTATAAACATGAATACGTGAGTATATGCCATTATTATGATTAATCCTTAATGAGAAAATCAAGCTTTTTCCATGTCATTTTTAGTTAATAAGCCAGAACCATGTTACTTTTGACGTTGGTAATGATATTTTTTTATGGATGAACGCATTAAGGAAGTGTGAAGATAAATGTTTACTTTGGGAGAGGAATGCCTTACTTGCTAGATGTTTAACAGTGTGGCTTTATCCACGTTGCACGTCAAGAAGTCTTACAAATGTCAGGAATTTTCAGATGTGCTGGTGTGAGTCTACTTTTTTTTTTTTTTCGACATTTCATACTTCTCTGCTTGACTGAATATTCTGTGTTTGCATGCTAGCACGTTCTAGCGTAAAGGCGCTCCAACACAGACGCACAGAATCACCTATAATTACAGATTTCTCCCTCCCTCTCTCTCTCTCTCTCTCTCTCTCTCTATCTATCTATCTATCTATATATATATATATATATATATATATATATATGGGTGTGTGTGTCATGAAAGGAGAGCTTTACACTGGCGTTGCCCGGTCTTACTCCTAACCACGTGTATATGCACCATGTATTGATTCCTGTGTTTGTAACAAATGGTGTTGCAGGTGGGCAGAGGGGTCTAGGGGCGGCAGGGTGGGAGCGAGCGTGAGGTAATAAATGGCGGGCAGACAGGGTGGGCCGGCAGCGGGCGGGGCCGCCCTTACCCACACCCACCCTACCGAGGATCGATACCATGACGCGTGGGTGACACCACAGGTGGCTCACTGGGGGGGCTTCCACTGTGGGAGTTTGCAGTGTGGGGGCAACACAGGTGGCTCACTAGGGGGCTTCCACTTTGGGTGGTTGCAGTTGGGGACCACAGTTGGCTCACTGGGGGGCTTCCACTGTCGGTGTTTGCAGAGTGTGACTCCACAGGTAACTCATTGGTAAGCTTCCACCGAGGATGTTTGCAGTGGTTGGCCCGACAGGTTGCTTAACGGTTGGATGGTGCCTTCCAGTATGTTCGTAGTGGATGGTTTCACAATTTTTTATATTATTTTCCCCCCGTATGGATGTTTGGAGCGGGGATCTCCCAGTCTGGGCGTTAGTAGTGGGTAACGCAGTGTCATTTGTTGAAGGCAGATGTGCGCTTGTGATGGTGTGTTGGTCTAGTGGTCGTTAAGGATAAGAGAGGGCGTGAAGGGATAGTTACGATGGTTGATGGATAATGGAAGGTATGTGTGGATAGCCTTTGAGGTAGTACTGAGAGCAGAATATTCTAGGAAGAGTGGCACACAGAGTCATGAGGTTATGTGTGTTGCTGTAGTAACGCAAGGGAGGTGAGTGACACATCGGAAGGTTGTGTGAGGCAGGTGACTCACGGGAGGTATTGTGGGATGGATGACTCAGAAGAGGTTCTGTGAGGTCAGTGGTGACTGGCTCAGAGGCTGGCAGTGAGGGGTCGCCACAGTAGCGCGCTATCTTGATGGATTTTCGGCGCTGGGGAGCGGTTGGTCACACGGCCAGGATGTCTGACGGACGTAAGGGGATGGGGGAGGGAGGGGGGGAGACGTGATAGGTCTCGTTGTATCCAGTTTGATGAAGTCCAGTCTATCGTGGGGAGGAGAGGGAGAAATGTTGACAGTAGATGTTGGAGGATTTTGTAGGGAGGTGGCTAGAGGTTGGCGGTAGATGATTTGAAAGGGTGGCTTGAGGGAGAGAGAGAGAGAGAGAGAGAGAGAGGTATTGGGTAGGAGACCTGAGATGCTGGTGGTGAGGTTCGAACCGTGGGTAGAGAAAGAGGTAGCTCATCTTTAGGAAGCATATGCCATTTGACGCGCTAACGGGGTTGAGAAGAAGGTTGGCGAGCTCCAGAAGTGTGGGGTTGTGACTCGTGAGGGCTGGGGGGAGTCCTGGGTAGTGAGGTTGTGAGAGGAACTCGTTATGACCACCATTGGTTGTCATGAAGGTCATCATCAGCACAACTACCTAAGGGCAGCCACTATAGGGACTTGGCTCACGGTGCAATACTGCCTCGTGATTCGCCATACATCTACAATACTTGGCTTCTGTACAGCAGTCTGGAGGAGACAAACCTATTTTTTCTCTCCACATTAGGGTATTTGATGTCATACACACGAACATTCACACATATACAGCTGTATAAACTCAGAGTGGTTGGTAAATTGTTATCTATGTAATAAAACAAATGTATTGTGGGTTAAGTGCAGGTCTGAACGTTTCTAAAGACTCGGTAACTACTGTAATAACATAAGGATTATCTCATGATCTCCATATCTCCCACTATCATGTTTTTCGTGGAGTCCGTAACTCATAAATCAGTTTTCGTAAGATCCCAGTCACTTGCCTTATCAGAAACTCGCCACCCACGTCAAGCTTGCATCCATGGACCCCCATGAACACAAAGATACGACCTTGAAGGGTCAGATTAAAGACGAACTCATTATACCGAAGGGTCTCGTACTTTCGTATTTAAGGACCGAGCCATCTTGCGATATAATGAACTTTGAATACTTCCTAATTAACAGCTAAATGACCGCTTCCATGGTACAGTCCTTGAAGTCATGATAAAAGAAACGAATTATTTTTTTGTTTCTTTTTGTCCCCTTGCTGGCATCGCAGACGAACTCAGTCTTCCACTGGATGGCCATCAGGAAATGAAAATTCCACTGTGACGCATCCTGGAGCCGTGCGTGCCATGTGGAATATCATCAGCGGCGACCCCTTTCCTGGTGGGCGGCTCGGCGGGTGTGGGCTGGGCTGGCTCACGTTGTCTGGCCACGCCACGCCTCCCGCTCGTTTCTAGGGCAGTAGGCTGGAGTAGCGTAGCGCCGACCTTACCTCATTTTTCCTTGACAGCGGCGAATAATATATATATATATATATATATATATATATATATATATATATATATATGATTGATTGAACGCTGAAAACGATAAATGATAACTTAGAGTTCAGCTGTTTACTGTGAGTCTTTTTATGTTTTGTGATGCCAAAAAATGTCCAAGTTTTGTCTCTGTAAACAGACCTCGATATGGACACCATTATTTTCACTGCAGACATCGTGCTGAAATGACGTCTTGTTTATTGAAAGCTTTAAGCTGGATGCCCAATATGTTCTTGTGGGTGCCAGTGGGAGGAATGGAGGAAGGGAATACCAGCGGTTCATAACTGCAAAGGAAACTGAATCATCGAAGCTTACTGCAAGCCCGTTCGGATACGGACAGGTTGACCATGCCTAAACTGCCCGTTGAGTTATCGACGAATGAAAGTCCTTTTTCATGATGCTTTTTTGCTGTATTGATCGACCCCTTTAAGCATGACGGGACGATCCTTTAGTAGGACTTTACGATCCTTGAGTACGACGGCGCGACTCCTTGTGTTATGGTGGCATGGCCTTTAACCTGACCCTTAATAGGTATATTATAGGTCACGTCATTACTCATTGATGGGCACCGTCGTGCTCAGTGCTCATGCCGCGAACTAGGTGTACTGTACGCGCACAGCAACTTATTCATAGCCCCTAAATAACCCGCATTTATCGGGCTCTACCCGCATTTTAGTGTAACCCGGGAATATCTGCCAAAAACCTGCATTTAATCATAAAAGATATTGTTCCTCGATTAGTTCCAAGAAATCCCATACGAGACGCAGGAAATCTAACGCTGAAGCTAATCCCTATACGCTGTGATTTTCCTGCCTTAGCACACCATTGAAAATTAATCTTTGTTCATGCTTACTGAACACACATACCGTGGAAGCTCTCAGAGCAGTGCAGACCGTATACGAACATCACAAAAGTTCGGAAACTTTCAGTGAAATTATTGACAAGTATTTCACAATTTGAAAAAAGGAAACAACCACAGCCCCTTGATCAGTTACGGTAACTTTTTTTTTTCAGAAAAATGAATAGAAAAACTTATGAAAATGCAGTTTTTATCATCCAGATGTTTATAAAAGCATTTTGACTTTCGCATACGCAATGTGATGAGACACTCTTCAACCATGACGGTCATGCGCGTTATTGAATGTTTCCTGACACAGCAGCGAAGGTCTTAATTTGCTCCCCGGCTGATTGTAGTCATCCACCTCACGCCAGTTTAGTTTATGATTGAACAAATTGTTGTAGATATATCCTGTTTTGCTAATCACATTGTTGACGACATGTCTTTTGCTACATCATACGTTATATAAAAGTTTTTTTCTTTGAAAATATAATAATAACGAAGTAGTCTCATGTTAACAATTCTTGATAGTCAGCACCGTAAATTTCTAGAATTTCCGTCTTTTTATCATAAACAATGAATTTTGTTTTTCAAGTTGTTTTTCCCGTTGAGCGATATCCCGTTGTTTTCGAAACGTTAGGAGTGATGCGGGCATATTGACATATGTCACGTCTTGCACGTCAGACTCTACGGAAACAATACACCTTCCTTCACTACCTTTGTTTTTCATTGGTTGCTGCGACCGCCACGCTTTAAGACGAAGTGGGAAGTGTGGGGCAGGAGATGAGGATGAGGAATAGATGAGGGAAGGGGAGGGATCATAAGGAGTGAAGGAAAGTAATTTATGAGGGGTCAAGGAAAGACAGAGGAGGAGAGAAGAGGAAGAATGGAGGAAGGAAGATAAGGAAGGATGGAGAATAGTGATGTAGGACGGATGGAATAGATTAGACAGTAGAGATCTGCAGTATGAAAGATAAAGGGATCTATGTAGGATGAGCGAACTTGGGTGAATAAAGAGGAACGTTAGGGGAAGAGGTGAGAAGAATTCCGTCTCAGTTTACTGCAGCCGGATAATATTCATCCCACAGAAGTTAGCTATGTGGTGTTAATCTTAACATCGAACATTTGTCGGATATAGACTTTTTCTTGGCAGTGAAACCGAAGGCAGCGCCGGGTCGTTTCTGAAGAACAAGTTGCCGACTACAAGAGGTTTTATGCAAAGTGTGAGGGGGCGGCGGGCGGGCTTCCTCCCTCTCTCCCTCTTTTAGGAATCTTCCAGAATCAAGACTCGTTAGCAGACGTTCTGGGGCTCAGGTTTTTCTGATTAGCGGACAAGAAGAGAAATAGGTAAATTATGCTGCTGTTTTGCATGGTCACTTCTTTAATCTGTATCTTAACAAGGAGGTTGGATATCGTAAAGTATGAAAAATACCAAGAACGACAAAGATGAAAATTAAGCATAACATATTTAGTCAGCTTACGGATCTTCCTTTAACAGTGTGTTAAGAGAACGTTTTGCTCAGTGGCGCAACGTTACGATCCTTGAGCACGACGGTACAACACTTTGACGGCATGGCCTTTGACCTGACCCTTAAGGTCACGCTAGCAGCCTCGAGTTTTATCACCTTGAGCTGTCTGATGAACAACAGTATAACTCGTGGTGCAGCGACATTCCAGAAAACCTATACACTGCTATGATAGAGGACGGCCGAGTGATGATGGTTTCCATGGCAACGTATGTTCATTGTTTATACAAAGCGACGGGTGGTGTTATCTGAAAATGGGTCTCGTACGGTACGACATTTCCGTCTCTTCCCTCTGTCGTCACGTTCCAGCCATATCAGACAAGCCTCTGTTTTTCTTCCCAGTGTGCTGTTGGACATACTGTACTTTGTCGTGTTTGACCCAATATACCAGTATATATGCCATATTAACTAAACTTCTTGAAACAACGGATTACCTCTGGAGCTCAGTAATTCTGGTGAATCATAACGTTGTTGTTCAGAGGATTACGACATTTGTAGCATATAGGGAGAGAGGGTTGGCTTCTCATTGCACAAACAATACCGAGCAAGAGCGCGTTAGTGTACCAGGAAGGACAAATGTGCCAAATCCGAGCTGGATGACCTCGCTCCTTGAGCACGACGGTATGCCCCTTGAGTGTGATGGCCGGGTCATAGCGTCGTACGTAAGGGTCATTTTGTTATGCTTAGGGCTCGTCCTATGCCCAAGGGTCAGACTATCGTGCTCAAGGGTTTTCATTCAAGCAGTTTCGTTGTGTGTCAGGCTTACAATAAAACATTACAACGAGAAAATCACCTGAGCTCTGTGCTTAATACTTTGATGAATTCCGACACGCACATACTATTTATGAAATATGAGAGGAAGGACGAAAACTAAATATGTGGAGAATGAATATATTTGGTATGTAACAGAGTATCTCAAATGCCATTGAAAAAGAATTGGAGCTATCGTCGTTTGGATCCATTTGCTAAGAACAAGAACACTATTAGTGCACCATGAGCACGACTGCACTATACCTAGAGCACGGCCTTACGACTCCTGGCCTGGCCTTTGACCTAAACCTTAAGGGTTAGGTCACTATACCATATGGTCGTATGGTTAAACAATTATTGATTACCGAATATATATATATATATATATATATATATCTGTAATTTGTGAAAACGTCACCTAAGTGAACTACATAAAAAGAACAGAAGCGAGTCAGCTGTAAGATGGAAAGTTTATCTTTCCACTGAAGGAAAATCACACCCATACGTGTTATATTTACTTTCCTGCTGCCAAACCCGCGCGCTTCCGAGTGAAGTTGATCGCAGTGTTGGAAGCGTTAGAATATCGTATACTGACACGACGGAATCTGAACGCCCTGCAACTACTGTCCATCATTTAAATCGGAACTGGATAATTTGAGACGTAGAAAATGCCACTACTGACTGCAACTTGAAATATAAGACGGTTTCTTCGCCTGCGAATGATGTTGCTGTTTTCATGAGGCTGACTTACTGTGGATTTACATGCAAGTTATAACTGCTTTTGTGTATCGTAATTGTTTGGGTTGCTTATGACTTCACTTTGCAAAAACGCCCTGTAGTTTCTGCGTTCTTGTCCGTCATATCTGTCTGGCGTTCTTATAACTCCTGTAATTTACTTATTTGCTGTATTCGCGCCCAAAGTTCTTAGCAGTTTTCATTTAATATCAATGCCCAAACAAAGGTCGTTGCTTACTGGTAATCCTTGATTTCTGCTGACTGGTCGACAGCTCACAGCTGACTATCTTGGGGTGCAATAAGGAAAAAATATGAAGCTTAGGTTACCTCATATGACCTTGTTAATTACAGAAAAATTTTGCCAGGTTTCCCGTGAACTTTTTTATTTCTTATTTTCTTTATAGTCTCAGCACCCAGGACGGATGCTGCCTCTCTTAAGTCTTACGTCTCAAAAAAATTTTCGAGGAAGGTAAGTTTACAGAGGAATGTTTACAAAAGAAGCGCCACGTTGATATGGCAAAATGGGAGTTGCCTCTTCATATGCTTTGATTGGTGTAGTTTACAATGTAAATCTGTCATGGTGTCTTTTTCGTTTCTCATGGAATTTTCATCTTGTTTGCAAGTTGGAGGATACCATCAGAGTCCGAGTTGGGTAAGGTTAAGGTGTAATCTTTCGTGCCCAAACGAAAGTGTAAGGCCTTCATGCAGATGTACGTTTCCCTTTGACGCCATTAAGCGGACTGTATCCAGTCAGTGACTCTAAAGGAGGAGCGTAAGTAATGACGTCAAGCGACTATCATGTTAAAGCGTTGCTTGGTAATGGTGTCAGGTGACATGTGACCGGACTTCGAACATTGGTTTCGCAGCAGAGGATATGTAAATTATCAATCGGATTGCTGGCAGCAGCAAACGGCTTTGTCAGAAAATCAACTTACAATACATGTATTACAATCCATAGTCTCCATCATCACTCGCACGAGTCAGGTGTTTTTAGACGATTCGATAATAGGTATAAACATGACCGATCGGCTGCCTCAGTCCTAGGGGTTATTATATCCAAGGTACCTGCATGTTGGGCTAAAAACAATTTGTCTGTGCACTGATGAATTGGAAAGGAAAAAGATAGCTCGTAACAACCAAGAACGGAATTAGTATGCCACTATTTGTTAGGCCGAGAGTACAGTGAGAACTTACAGATAGTACGTCCACGGAACGTTTTCCCGTTAGCCGTAAACAATTTTGTTGTAAAGAGCTTCCGGCTGAGTTTCGTAAAGATTATTTGTCTGATGATTTGTAGAATGGTATTTCTAGCATATAGAATAGGTAGTTAACCGAAATTACCGCTTCGGTCGGTGAGTTTGGGAAGTTCCCTTTTCTGGCTGAAAGACTTGAATGTGCGGATTGGATCTTGTCCCCACCTCTCTCGCTTGTAGTTGCGACATTAGTTTCTCAAGTTTGTAATTTGTTTGTGGTAGTCACAGATTAATGATTAGCTAGTGATACGATTTATTTATTTGATAGACTAATATAGCATGAACTACATCTGATAAAGCCTTCACAAGTTGCCTTACTGAATTAGGTTATACGTTGCTTAGGATTTTCGGCCAGTGGCAGTCGGTGTACCCTGTTCACAAACAACAGAAAAGTCAAAAGTGAATTTCCTGCTCCTGGATTACGTAACTGTCTGGCTGGACCGTGTCTCGACGTAGGCAGGTCTACTTTAAGGTTTACAGTAGGCTTTCCGGAGTACGGAAAAGCGACTTCTTCATGAACCAAAAAGTAGAGTCTGTTTTCGGGCGGTGTTATGTATAATACAACTAGGTATGGCACTTGTGTAAATGTTGTATTCTTGTACCTCTTTGTACTCCTACTTCGTGAACTATCTGGTGACTGTGTGGGTAACTGTCTTCTTGACTGTCCTCTGAGCGTTGACGCGGCAGTTTAGTGTGTAAGTTTTGGAATTGATTTCCTGCGATATTCTTGGACCATGTTGACATGTTAGGCGAATGTTTGTTACAGGTTCAACCCCCTGGACCGTGTGTTGCTGTGGCAACTCCTGTCGTCCCATAATTTACCTCATGTAGTTAATAGTTCCAGAGGGTGTCCTGAAATAATGGTCGATCGATCCGTGTTACGGTTAACCGTTCTCTCCAGCGCAGTTTTTTTTTTTTTTTTTTTTTTTTTTTTTTTTGGGGGGGGGGGGTTAAATTATAATTCCTCCGTGACTGATTTAATATACTTATTTTTTCACGCTGATCAGGATGATTTTGAAGAGAGTGAGGTAAGTGACACATAGCAAGCTCAACTGCTCTTTAAGGTTAGGCTTTTAAACTCGTGCGTGGCTTATATATATTTTTTTAATCATATGAATATTTTGAGAAATATTCTTAGGTTATAGCGGATGTGGTTTGTCTCGCACCAGACATTCACTGTTCACCTTCCATCCATCCCTAGCCTGTGGAGCCCCTGTAACAAAAGCAGATTTATGTTAATAGGTTCCGAGTTAAAATTTTTCTCAGCATGTAAGCGAAGTAATTCCGCTCCCTCAGTAGTTCTAGTGAGTCTTTTGTTCTTTTCCGTGTACGTAAACCACTTGTCTTCATATCTGTGCTCCGTTCAAAGTGAGGAGAGGAATGCCGCCTTCCCTTGCCTGTGTACAGAGAGAGAAAGAACTTACCTTCCCATTACCTACACCATGAGAGTCTCTGCCTCTTCCTTCCCAGCAGAAATAAGTCTGTAAGTCTCCTTTCTTTCTGTATCCTCAGAGTGAAAGGCGAATCCCTGCCCTCCTCTGTTAAGAGATCCTCCCTGGCTCCCCTCTTCCTTTTATGATAAAAGTGCCTCATCTTTCCCCTGGCGGTGAAGAATCTTTCTTCCTCTCTCGTGTAAAAGTCCCAGCCAACCTCTTTCCTCTATTAAAGTAGCTTCCTGTTGTTAGCTCTCTCTAGATTAACTCTCCACTTGTTTGTTGGCTATGAATACAGATGTACGTGGAATGTTACGTTAGCGTGATAATTTATGGTCTTTGTCCTAAGAATTTACAGTAGAGGTACTATCAGTGCCATTCTTAGTTTTATATTACCATAGTAGTAGTAGATCTTCCTGCCTAGTGTATGATTTTTTTCCTATTGTCACCAAACTGATTTATGTACAACGTAAGCCTACAGATGGTGTCAGGTTGAAAGGGAAAGAACACATAACTAAAGGTATGAGTCGTACGGCTGCCACCCGCGGGACGGCAAGAAACTGCTTGCTCCATTGTCTAGCCTAGCCGTTGAAACTCTTGTATGGCTTCCAGGGCTGGAAGAGTCTTCATGGTTGCTTGGCAGCTCGTAATTATTTAATGATAATGATAAATATAGTAAGAACAGTTACTACTTTTATTATTTTTATTGTGCATTGGTTATTTAGAGAACTAGTGGGCACCGGTGTCAAATAATATTTTCCCCACAAGTTTATTTCCTGTTGCGCATGTTTACAGGGCTATGTTAGGATAGCTTAGGTACAATTTTTTGTGATGATAGCTTAGTACACATACATGTGGCGATACTCAAATTTTTCGAATTTTCTTTAGAGATCGTGAGTTTTTGTAAACATTGAGATTCACACAAGTAAGAACTGTGAAAGAATGAAAAGATGTTTTAATTGCAGCAAGCCCACCGGGGTCTCGGATGAGCTCATTCCCGTCGCCATCTTGAAGTCAAGTTAGTGTTTGGTTCAAACAGTAAAACAAATCAACCTTACCTAACCTTTGATCAGGAGGGTCTTCCCGAAGGCCATCCCACTGTAACTTAGTTTTATGGTACAAGGGAAAACGAGCTGTCGAAAATATACTAGCCGGCAAATGACATTCGATCAGCGGTTGCAGACTGACTGATCGGCAATATAAATACCGCGTTATTTATTCCTGAAAATTTGGGTGGATTGGAAGTGGTGAGATTGGCGGTTCAACTGAATATTGTTACTGGAAGTCCATTTAATATTTTGATCGTGGTGTTTGGCAAAATGTCAGTAGCTGTTTACGCTTCTGCCTGGACTAGGTGAACTCAGAAAGTTAGTTTGTGTCACCAGGAGTTACTGCCCTTGTGTTTGTGGCTGGACAAGGATACCACCTGGGCAGGGATGTGTCTGTTTAGGCAAGTGCACTGGCTGAACAGCTACACTAGGGTGAGCTAGGTGCACTAGCCAAGCAGTTACAATGGTGGGACAGAATACTTGCATGTTCCTGTTTTATGAATTCCTGGCCAAGGTTTCGATGGTGCTTTTGCCGTATATTCTGTAATTCAAATGCTATAAAACTGTGCGTGTATATATATATATATATATATATATATATATATATATATATATATATATATATATCCTCACTTAAGCACTCACAAAGATCCCTCAGCACGACGTTGTGACCGGTCCCTTGGGTATGATAACGTGGCATTTAACCTTGCCCCTAAGGATCAGGTCATGGGCCAGACCATCATCAGGATGTGGTATGGCGCTTTTTTATATATATGCAAGTTAGGAACGGATAGTGAATTGCAGTATCCGTGTAGTTAAGACGTAGCGATGTTAGGAGGATGTAGGAACGCGCAGGAGTGGTGTGTGTGTGTGGGTGTCTGACTTCACAGGTTATGGGGATGGGGAGGCGGCCATCGATCGCCTGACCACTGACCTTCATGGGTGGGAGATATATTGATCCCTGCACCACAGACACACACATGCACACATTCACGAGTTACACTCCAGCTCGCGCCCACACTACTGTCCAGCTGAGGGGTTGGCAGTCCCACCAAGAGGGCGGTGAAACAGGTGCGAAATTCCCGAGGCCCAGGGTCTTTAGAGGGCCCGGACGAAGGGATAAGAAAATGCGAAAATGTTAATAGTGACCAGACGACAGGACTTTTTGGGGGGGAGGCCCTAATATTTTCTTTTTCGTCCTTTACCTGAGTGGGGTACTCCTCAGCTCCCTCTTCGGGACGGCCTTAAGGGGCCATGATATGCCAAAAAAAAAAAATAGAGTATTCTGTGGTCTTTAATGCCAGCCCATCCAGAGGGGCCGCGTCATCTCTCGGCAGTTCTTGGGGTAGGTCGTCTCGACGGTAAAAAGGAACATTTACTCCTGAACCACTATATCGTCTCATGGCAGCTGACGAGCAAACCCCGCCGTGCAATGTTGTTATATATATATATATATATATATATATATATATATATATATATATATATATAGATATAGATAGATAGATATAGATAGATATGTTAGCACGAACTGTGAATGATATTTGACTAACATAAGAGCATGGTGTCTCATTCCAGTTTAACTGTGTAGATAGCGCTTGGTTTTACTGAAAGCAATATTATTTTATGACTGGTCTAAGTTGGTCTTGTCTACCTGAAATTTATCATTTCTCCCTCATGTATAGTACAGTAAGCCTAACTTCCTCCCTCCAACCCAATGGGATGTATTTTCATGTATGAATTTACAGTTGACACATTCTGGATCATTTTGGTGTGGATCCAAATATCGTTGTTTTAGAATTACAGTGTTCTGTAAGTACCAAGTTCCTCTGTCATGACTGGAGTCCGTAAAATGATCAGTAGGTACCTCATAATCTGTGGTTATGCTCTCTCACGACATTAACGGATGCCGGGTTTCCTTAAGGCAATTTCCACAGGAAATGGAAATACCAGTAAGCCGGGTCTTCAGAAGGACTGGGTCTTCCAGGTAGCTGGGTCCTCCGGGAGACAGGGTTTTACAGGATGCCGGGGTCTCCGGACAGGTCCTGCATAAAGCCGGGTTTTCCAAGACCCCCAATTTCCCAAGAAGACAATCTTCCAGGAGGATGGATTTTGAAAGCCGAGTTTTTTTTAGGAGGCCTGGGTCTTCCAAGAGACTAAGTTTTATAAGAAGCCTGGGTCTTCTCGGAGTGTAGGTCCTCTATAAGGTTTGGTCTTCCAGAGAGCCGGATCCTACAGGAGGCTAAGGCTCCCGAGAAGCCGAGTTCTTTCCGGAAGGCGGATATTCCAGCGGCGGTTTCGGAGGATGCCGGAACGCGTAGAATGTCGCCATGCATCAGGAGAGGTGGCGGAGATTTATTGGCCGCCCGCCAATAACACCGTCGCGCCAAGTGACGTAGGTGTTCCTTCCTCCGCGGCCAGACACCTTTTGCTATCAAAACAGTTTGCTAAATCTTCAGACTAGGCATAGATTACTGGTACCTGCGTTCATACACTGAGCATCACCTGTGTGGCAATATAGCAGCTATTAACTGTGCTCAGTTGAGTTAGCAATAGTGCATTACTCCAGTGTTACCAGCTGTCATGGGCTTTACAGAAATATATGAATGGCTATGATAACAACCTAACCTAGAGACTCGATACGTACATTTCTCCTTCAGTTAGGAGAACTAAGCATTAGCCTTATCTTAATATCAAGTTCACTGACGGTACTGTAAGATCGAATTCATACCCTAAATGACATTGTCATTTTGCTGTGTACTTAGATAGACAGGCGGAAAGAAAGTAAGGGAAAGAGAAGTATAGAGTGAGAGAGTTTCCTTCATTCTAAGTTTAGTGTTGATTATAAATTCATTGGATGGCTAGGGTGCGTCGGCGTTCGAATAGCTAGCGAAGGCATGAGGAAGCGGCCCATCAGTTCAGATCTCGGCTTCGTCAACTCTTCACTTGAAGGAACCGAAACTGAAGGTGATTATAGCAACAAAGGCGCCTGCTCAAAATTCCAAAATGGTGTCTTTATGTTCCGCTGGTGAACAGTTTATTGATCTCCACAACCTGTTGGAGGGTTTGTTGCTTTCCCAACCTTTAACATTTGCTGAAGGGCTGTTAGATTGTTCCGGCTTTTAAAGAACTTCGCGACTGCCGCGGTCATTAAGGCCGACAACGACAAGTTATAACTTCCAGTGTATATGATGATAACTTTGATACGTTTTTTCTTTTCTGAAAAAAGGCATTTAAAGGATGGTAATTCAATTTCTGAGGGCAAGGTTCCTATCCATGGCGAAGAATAAAATCGGTCTATACAATATTCTGATTGGCTCCCATGCTGTTGCACTCATAACAGAGTACATTCATTTTTTTCCCCACATTTTCAGTGGTTGACTTTCTTCCTGCAGTCCTCATTTTTCTATCATTTCGAAGCTTTTTCTGATGTTCTTTCTGTAATGTATTGAACTTCCTCAAGCTACGGAAATCACCTTGCTCCGTGTGATGTCTTTCACGTTTCTTTCTCCTCCCTAGCACAGGAATGTCCATGCTTCTTTTATGGGCCATACACGTGATGAGAGTGTATATTGTCTTAGAATTATCTTAACATTTGAAGGTGTTGAGTTACTTCCTTGAATTTTTTTAACTTAATGGTGACTGCCTCTTAATGACCCTTTCAGTTGACAGGCCTAAAGCCCAAATGACCAATCAACCTTTCCCTTTATGTAAAGAGTCAACATCCTGCGCAGGTGTTGGTTCAGGCGGCACATGACGGACATGACCAGACGGAAGTGGTGGAGGGCAAGTTCGGATGGGTGCAGGGCGTGCTCGTGCGTTGCCTTCTCAACATCTGGGGCGTCATCCTTTTCCTCAGGCTCTCCTGGGTCACTGGACAGGCTGGCGTGCGTAAGTACATTTGAACACATGTTTAAAACTTCGATCTTGACGGTACGGCCTAACTTTAGCACGACCGTGCCGTACCTTTTTGTAATGATCTAACCGTTGGACTTTATAGGTAACAGTTAGGTGAAAGATAACGTCATCACACCCAAGGGTAGCACCATCGTGCTTGAAGAAAAGTTCACTGTTCAGAGCCAGGGAAGTGGATACTTTGTGAAATAACAGGCAATCTCTGTCTAATGATAGATTTCGACACCACCCCTTTCAAGGTAGTCTGACAGGACATTCTTGATAAACAGGGGGTGTGATGGGTGGCATCCAAGTTGGAAATTTAAAGAAATGGGAAGGACTGATGATCTACATAAAAATACAGTTCACGGAGAGCAGCTCGGTAGTTTGGTCTCCATGAAATATATTTTCTCTCAAATCACTGACGTGAGCGCAACACAGTCAGACATGTAAGCTTAGAAGATTTAGGTGTAAAGTGTTAGTGAAGCAATGTATCTTTGAGCACTTACTATTGCTGTACTAGATTTGGTGTTGTTAATGCATATTAATCAGCACCCTCCAGTGTTCTGTTTACATTGGACTTGTGTCTTGTTTGTTTGTCGTTTATGTTACCACAGCTTATGTAAACTGCAGCCCATCTGTTATGTCCACAGTGGAGGGTATGCTGATCGTGACCTGTGGCAACATAGTCACTTCCATCTCCGCCCTCTCCATGTCCGCCATCTCCACTAATGGCCAGATCAAGGGAGGTAAGTCACTGCACGCATCAAGACGCTAGACGTTGGCTTCCAGTGTGCCGCAAGAGGCGAGGAGCTAGGTATCTGGTATGCCTTACTGTGGTGAAGTATGCCAGTTCAAAGGTAACGACTTGGCAGCGGAACAAGGAACTTGCTATGATGAAACTGGTTGTTGCACAGACACGCACACACACAGTCACACACCCTTCTTAGGCTGGGGTGTGGGTATACACATAGGAGTAAAGATATGGTACATACATAAAGGTTAAGCGACGGGGCAGCACGATTGTAAAACTGTCTCCCCGTAACTACACATATAGTAATCACACGCTAGTATACGTGATGGAGGTGTTATCGTTACTGACCATGCGTGGGGCCGAAAATCTCATCCTAATTGCAGTGTGTACACAGACTCTCTCTCTCTCAAAAACAGATGACAGAGCCTAGAGAGAAAAATCCTCACTTGGCTCCTTGCTCTGTTCTTTCTTTTGGAAAGTAATACAGGAAGGGAGGATTTTCAGCCTCTCGTTCCCGCCCCTCTTAGTTGCCTCTGCGACACACAGGGAATATGTGGGTAGTACTCTTTCTTCCCTATCCCCAGGGATGATATATATATATATATATATATATATATATATAAACCCTTTGTTACCTTCTTGCCCTAGGAGTCCCTTCTATAGGGTTTCGGTAAAGCTTGGTAGCTAGCCATCTACCGGGACCATAGATCATAAACTGTAGTAATATTATGTACATGTGTCTACAGGGCGAGCAAAGTGCAGTTGAAAGGGAAAGTTTCATTGTGAACGTTGCATTGCGAGCATGACAGGTCCTTTGACATGTTGAGACGATGTTTGTAATGATGGAAAGATTGGATGGTTTTGAGAATGCAGACGAGAAAGTGTAGCTTGTACATGTCTGGGGAGTGTAGTTTTTGATGGGTGTATGTCTGATGGGGTAATTAAGACGTTTAAGAGGGCAGTTGTTTAGTGCGCTCCGTGTCATTTTGGCCTTTATGTTTTTATCATTTTTTGTGTTTACCTGGGGAAGGGAGGTTCCGTGAGTATAGGATGTCCAAATGTGAGGCAAGGAACCCCCCCCCCCTCTCTCTCTCTCTCTCTCTCTCTCTCTCTCTCTCTC
>JAYMFT010246961.1:0-10965 GCA_038088735.1 Panulirus argus
TTAAACAGAAACGGAAAAGACGGGCAAACACAGGTGCAAGTTCAGAAGCACACTGCGGTATAATGTTCATTCTACCTCGATGGTCAGGGAAAGAAGGAAATTATTACCCACGGAGCACCACTCCATACGTAGCGAGAGACATACGAGTCCAAGTCTCTCGTCGATTTCCCCGAAGTCTCTCTCTCATCTTGTCAAAGGGGTATATGCAGTCACGCCACACACTCTTCCCGTCTCCCAGAGTCTTTCATTGCCTCTCTTCCTAACTGCAGGTGTAAGTCCCTGCTTTATAGGCACTAGTTGCCGACTCAAACTCACAAAGGCAAACATATACAGTGAGAAAAAGTTGAGACAGTACACACAAACACACACACACACACCTATTACTGGAGGAGACAAATCATCTGCATGCAGATATTACTAGGACAGCAAGTATATGTGGAAGTGGAAATACTCAGCAAACTCTTCGCAGCGTATATCTGGCCATAACTAAAACGTGCTTCTCAAGTTTGGTCGCCGCACATCAGAAAACACGAGAAATCAGGTGAGAATGTCCCGAGTTGGGCAGCAAAGGATCGTACCACAATTAAGAGTACTGGGTTACAGGGGAAAGTTAACAAGTCTTAAAAAGTTTGTCTGCCTCCGACGGGGAGTAGAGTGTTGGGTGACCTTATCTCAACCTTTTTTCGTTTTGGAAGCGGGCTGTTGACGTAAACAGCGGTCAGATTTTCGAAAGACGCGAAGACAGAATCACCAGATGTCACAGCATGATACCAAGTAAGAAACTTGTCGGAAAAGATGTACAATTGTACACTTACAGAAACGAGCAGTGGATGAATGGAATATACTGAGGTATGAGGTTGTGAATGTGGACAGCATACACACACACACGTTAAAAAAAGATGTGTATAATAGAGAAAGTTCAAGAGATGGGATCCCACGAGTGTAGAACTCCTTTACCATAGAGTATACAAATAGGCAATTTGACAATCACACACACACTCGCATAAAAAGAAAAAAGAGATAAGACCGAGCCAAGAGGCAACATGGGGAAACAGACATGGCTGGGGAAAATATATTTCTTAGTAAGTTGATCCACGAAGTAAATCAACCACTATTGTTAGACCTTCGTAGAGAGGAATATAAATTTCCCTGCGGTGAGCGCAACGAGCCGGTGGCAAAAATCCCATCACAGGCAAACAAAGGTCAAGAGATGGGGCATCACAAGTGAAGAACTCTCTCCCAATTAAAGTACTCAAGTCTTGAGAAAGGTTACTGGAAAACACAGCAAGACACAATCTTTGCTTCAATTTTTACTTTCTTATCATTCTCTTTCCATGAACCACACTCCCGTAACTATCAGTCTTCTCTTAACTCTATCATTCTCTAACCTATCCCTGCTAATGTCTTTATCCTTCCTCTCTCTCTCTCTCTCTCTCTCTCACGATAACACGAGTTCCCTCCGTTGTATTCACTGCACTGCTAAAGCATATGTGCATAATCAAACCATCACAATAGGCACGATGTTAATGAGCACTTCTCAAGACATCTGTTTACCCTAATCTTCAATAGATGTACATGGCAGTGGTCCTCTTATGTGACGTGAATACATACACAACACAGAAGGCCTAGAGGATTCTCAACTCTTTTCCCACTCTTATTATATTTTCCTTATTCATAAATGTTTGCAAAGGCAATCAACGTGCTCTCAGTACTGGCAAAATTCCTTTTAAAATCCGCAAAATGTTATCCTTCACTAGAAACGGGGCTCGGATCTGGAACATGGATGTGAAGTATATGATGTAAAATCTTTGCCATGGATTTTATTGCCTTAAGTTTCTACAAAATTTTAAGATTTTTCTGGTTTGGAAAAATATTTTGATTTCATCCGAGACGCCATGTTTAGAGAGCTATTTTCTCAATACTGGGTGTAGCTACAAAATCATCGTAGACTTCTTACGAAGACTGTAACGCTACGTCACAAATGTCGTAGGTATAAAACTGAGGAGAGTCACTCATAGATTCATCAATTACACTCATAATCACCGATCAACAGAGAAAAGAAGCTAAAAAATTTCAGGCAGGCTCAAAGGGGTGGAAGACAGTTGACTCAACGCCTTAGGATACTGCCATTTATAGGACCTGAGGGTACATGATTGAGAGCGTATATCGGAGGAGACCACCACCCAAAAACATATTTCCAGTCTTACTGGGCTTTTGTGTCGCGTACGAGAAGGTAGAGAGCGACTCCCGCCAGAACATGTCCATTACACAGTCAGGGAAAAACTTCTCTGGGTGTCGGCTGGAGTCGTGGCAGAAGGGCGTCAGGCCCCTCCAAGCAAATGGGGACATTAACTAATTAGTCCGCTAACAGTCCACCTAAATAAACAGCCTTCGTTATGTCCCCGCAGCTTCCCCATGATTTTCTCTCTTTCTCTCTCTCTCTCTTACACACATATTACACTGTCAAACTAACGCTAACAAAGTAGAGTATGCGGTTTCATACGCAACGTGCAAAACCTTTTCTTTTTTCCCACCCAGTTAGCTCGGATGATGTAAAACCTAATTCATCTCAGTTGCAGACCCGACTTAGCCAACTGCTTTGGACGATACTGACCTACCACTTAGAATCAACTCAGCGACCTACTTACTGCACGGGAATCGCCACCTACCTGGCTCACGAGAGAATGCTAAACCTAAAACCATCAAAGTCTGAACCTGATCCTTACAATACATTAAGGGAAAAAAAAAAAATTCTTATAGCCTGGTGTCCTACAACCTTCACAAAACACGAAAGAAGAGTTAGGCCCAAAAGAAAACAGTCTGAATACGACCCTGAGTCCCAGGAATGTTGACTTAATTCAATGAGAAACCCGAACACGATAAAACGAAAACAGAAAGCTATTCTTTTTTCCCACCCGTTCTTTTTTTTTAAGGCGAATCTGAAGCACTTCTTCGAAGCCACCAAGATCCCAAGAATGGTGGTGGCTCTTCTCCTCTGCAGCCTCTGTCCTACGTCTCTCAAGATAAAAGTCTGGTTCATTGATTTATCTTTCTCTCTCTCTCTCTCTCTCTCTTCCCAAATTCATCCCTGCACAGTCTTCGACAGCGTGTGAGAGCCCCGGTTGCGCCTCAAAACAATACCTCATAAGACTATTTTCACACTTTTCAGGTAGACCCCAAAGCGGTGGGTGTCGACGATGTGCGTTGGGAGTCGAACCTGAGATGTGGCGTAATTCGACAAACCACACACACACACACTGATTGTAGTGTTTGTTGATGACGGGAATCTACAACACAATAGCAACTCAGGCTGATGGCATTTGGGAAGCCCTCCGTTCTGTGAATCTATCACTGTAGTGTTGGTCTTGCGACGCAGGAGACCTGTGGATGTAGCGAATGTAAATGCCACGTGAATCTAACAGTACAAAAGATCTCATAATTTGACGAATACAGAGGAAATGTAGCAGATTTATTGATCTGTTCTGCAAACGTCCTATTTAGATATCGTAACTTCTCTTCTAAATAGCTGCTCCGTTTATACAAGGGACTGATTCGTCCTTGTATGGAGTACAGCTCTCACATATGGAGTGGTTCCAGTTCTGTATCCTTAATTGACAGAATTGAGTCGAAAGTGGTCCGACTTATAAACCACCCAATGCTAACTTCCAAACTTGACCCCCTTGCTTCCGAGAGCTGGCTGCTTGTGTGCCCCCATCACTGGCTAAACCACGCAATACTCGGCAGGCTGCTGCGTCACATGATTATTGTGTGGCTATCAGCAGTTCAAGGGTGTGCCGTTTTGATAACTGCTTCTTTCCCAGGGTGTGCCGTTTTGATAACTGCTTCTTTCCCTACTCGTCGAAGCTTTGGAACTCTCTAACTCTCTATCTTCTCATGTCTTTCCCAATAACTATGACCTGGCACATTTCAAAAATCAGGTCTTTCACTTTCTTATAAATTCGCAGATACCTTCCCTTGTCTTTACTTTTTTCGTTTCTTAATTCTCTCAATATTTCAATAGGGGCCCGGCCTTGTTGTGGACTTCTGTCCGTGACTAGAGCCTTCAACATAAAATAAAATGAGCTTACCTTTAAAAATTTTAAAAAACTACGAAATATATATATATATATATATATATATATATATATATATATATATATATATATTCACGAAGCAGACATATGACGATCACAGATGAACTTGTAGACTTAAGCAATATGGGAAATAGCATGTCTACTGGATGAAGCCTCTGGAGGTGTTGAAGGAGGCAATGACGTCCTCCTGCCGTCGTACTTAAGTAGGAGCTGCTAAAAATGAGAGAGGCTTCAACTTACACAAGGTCCGCTCACCCACGCCAGCTGCAGCGCACCGTGAAAAACTCTAATCCGATCGCCTGGCGGGGACAATACCTTAGCGATCTCCGTGAATAACGAGAGGAGGAAAATATATATACGTATATGTGCTGGTGGGTAAGGTAAAAATGTCGTGGGAGTAAAGTATATTACTGAGGAAAAAGCTGTGGAGTACAGGGAATGCAATATCGTTGAGGAGGAAAAAATTAGACAGATAAGAGAAACTGTCATGATTCACCGAAGAGGAAAATGATACAGATGAGAAACTGTCGCGATTGGGAAACTACAGCAACATCCAGAGGTCAGAAAATATTAAAAAAGAAGAAAGAAAATGTCAAGATAAATAAAAAAAAATTGGTAACAATGTTCGTTAGGGGACAACTGTGTACGAAGGAAAAGTTACATAAGGGAAAATACGACCAAACTAGAGTATCTTGCAGGGAATATGACGCATAACGCAAATAAGAAAGGGGAAAATATTGTTCCACGGGGGAAAATATCACACTAGGAAAACTGGGGTATATAGAAAACGTCAGGGGGGAAAAAATAATCAGAACTTTAGTTCAAAGATTCAGTGACGGCCTCATACTGCTTCTGAACCACGGGTTTCTCTCGAACGTACGCTTCATGAACCTCTTGCATGAACCTTTCACCTGTTCCGCTATTAAGCCCCAGGGATCATACCGTCGTCCTCAGAGGTTAAGATACTGATTTCCGTACAAATTGTTTCCGGCAACGAGATGCCTTGCTGAAATACAAGAGATTAAAGACGTCTGGCCACAGGACGAGATTAAAAAAAGAAAACCTATCATAAAAAACGCTACGTAGGCCAGAAGTAAGAGAAAACGGATGCGCCTTAGTTACGGGTAACTAACAAAGATTTCTTATACTATATCATAATATTACCGAAACTGAGGGCTGGTTCAACGGTAAGAGGAATGGACCACAAGTTCTGCCAGCGACGGAAGGATCTAGCTGCAAAGAAAATCTGATGAAGGCCTTAAAAAAATAGCATGTATATGACTTTCACTTGCATTTATCTATCGTTCTATCCATCTATCTAAAACATTTCTAACTACGCACTTGTTCATTCAGTTTATGCCGTCTTTCTATCCAGAAGTTTGTTTTCAAGTGTTGTTTGAATATAATGAACGCCAAACATTCTAAAAAGGCTAGTAGTACACAATAGTCCCACAACGTAAAGGAATCCAAATTCTATTACTTTATCCTGTTAACTTTGGTCGACTGAAGGAAATACAAATGTTAGATCATCTGATACGCTTCTGAAAATTCACAATCTTAATTTTACTCTAGTTTGTGTAATCATGCTGAGCCTGGCAGGTTATCAGAGTAACACTGTTTGCCATTTGTGCAAATCATAACTGGAGGGGTATTCCATGTAACAACTGTATCTCTTGCAGTGCAGTATGGTTATTTGGCGTTGCATGAAACATTTCTGTCACCCGCAGTGCAGCATAGTTATTCCGTTGTGACTGGGAGTGGAATAAGACTGGGTGGAAATAATGTTTTAAATTATCAAAAACATATGTATTTTGTTCTCCAAAACATATGCAGTTCCATTCCACGACTACAAAAGGAATTATCTTTCAAGTTACGAGCCAAGTCATGTTCCATGTTGAAAATTCTGTTGTAAGGGGCGTAACTTAGGCAAAATCGAGAGTAATGGGTCTTATACCATTCAGTTTGGTGCGTTTGACCTGACCCTTTCGGATCAGGTCAAATGCATCTACGCTGTATAACGCCCGAATCCCCACGACGGACAGAAGGACGGCGAGGTACGGGCGACAGGGGCGAGCAAAACGATCCCCGACTCTCTGCTGTGATACGAAGGCCACGCAACAAGCGACACGTGCCAGATGCTTCTGGTAACATTGTACAGGGGTACCTAGCGGCAGCAATAGGATCTCGATTCCTTTCTCAAGGAACAAAGTATTGAATCTGAACTGAACCCTTAGTCATCCCGCAGCGCTCGTCGTAATCCCTTATCAAACCACAATACCTCGCACTCGAAAGCCCAAGTCTGATATAAAGATTATCCCTCTTAAAACATTACTTTCGACGAAAGGCACTAACAGTAAACAAAATACTACACACAGGGGTTTACGGGGTCTTCAACAAAACAAAATCTTTATGAGATAGTCTGATGAATCAATGGCGGAGAAAAAGAGAGAAAAGGTGAAAAAAAAAAAAAATATCAGGATTGAAATGGGGAAGACGATATTTCAACACCTCCAAGACAGCGAACTGCACAAAGAGCTTCACGCAATGCCCCAGGCGAACACCTTATTACTTCCGACTGTGTGATGTAATTGCATTACTCCTGTCTCCTTCGTCGCAAAGCAACGCCGTTTATTAAAGTCTTAATTTAGCATCTGTTGAGCAAGCTCCTGCATGTTTACTAGAAGCCACACGACACTGCGGCAGTGAATGTGGTAATAAAACAGTCCCGAATAGCTTGACGCACATCTCTCGGTAAAATAACTCACGGAGCTCCAAAGTTTCGTTTCAGGTGACTGAGCCGCAACAAATTAATTAAGGCTGCAAGATGTCAAAACCTGCGATAAAGTGAATGTGAAGAAAGTTGATATAGCTTTCATATTTTTGTCAGTATCAAGTAGAAGACCAGAGTTCCAAACCCCCCCCCCCCCCCACATGCTTAGACTAGACAAATACACGAACCAAGTTTTCCCCCCACAACTTTCCTTCTAAATCACAATGTTTCCTGTAGCCAAGAAGTTTTAGTGCCTTTTCCATTAGGACACAGGCTCCACTTACGGTCAGGAAATTCCTCAAGACAGATAACTGAGAAAGACATATGGTTCAGTATCCCAATACCATCGATAATAATCATAATGAATCCAAACAAGTGCTAGTTTCAAACACAAGACACACACATGCTTACACACAAATATCGAAACCTTAAAGTCACCTGTTCATGAGACACACAATCAATAAGCAAACTACTGAACTGTGTGAAAATAATGAGTGACACTATGTCAAGCTTGGACGAAGTTTGTGCAGTGTGAGAATAAGTGAACAAATATGTGATGAAAAGTTATATATCACTTACGTTAGGAAAAAAAAAAAAACAGGAAAAATAATCTATTTACCCCGAGGGTTGTGGTACTCTTTATGTTACAGTAATACGAGCACTAGTTTACCCGGAGGTATTATACCATCGAACGAAGATAACATCAAGAGAAACGAGGCTAAAGGTCATCACGTCAACGGAACATGATGGCAAGTAAAACCCAGCAAGCTCGGGGTCACATAAAGCGATCTAGCCAAAAAGCAAACTATCGACGGTGAGACAAAAAAATAAATAAAAATACTTCAGATATGGCAAAAAGTCACTAAAGTAAGTCAACACACTCCTATGGTCAGTAATACAAACTGAGAGGATGGCATCCCAAGGCAAGCTAAGATTAAAACCAGTTAACCTGAAATACAAATGGAAGAAAACTGGACATAAAAAAGAGTATGCTAATACTGTGGACGTTATCGACTCGTGTGTGTTACCCTTGCCCCTGTGGGCACCCTTTTGCGTTCTACGTTCTACGTCTCGAATGTCATTCAATAACTGCAAGTTGACAACACCAATCCACAACAGCTTCAACAAGCCCCCTGCAGGGAAGGGATGTTATTGTTCACGGTTGGGTTGACGAGGTAAAGATATTCACGATACATCCTACAGCTGTGGGGAAATGGAAGAGATAGATCGCAAGTTTGATATGTCTGAAACACTCGGCTGTACAATTGGATCTTGGTAATACTCCAGAGCAGGTTGTCAATTCTGAGACAGGGACAGAATCTATTCCATGCAGAATGGCGTACAGACCTAATTTCCCGACCTGTCAAAGCTAAACTTCAACCTTCTCAGAAATCCAATTAGGGATGATACTGCGTCTGCTAAAGATGGCATTCACAAGACGGAATTCATCGATCTTCTCAACAACTCCCAACAACTTCAGCGCCCAGTGCTATAGTGTCCGAAGAGGAATCTCCTTGAAGAGGAATCTCCTTAGACTCTGTCGCAGAAGGACGGACCCTCAGCCTCGGGTTACGGACGCCACTTATCCAAATCTGTTGCTCCTTCCTGCCTCCCACTTGTGTAAGACTGGAATTTTCAGCCTTCTTGTCATCACACGGAAGATGCCATCTCCGCCAGCAGTGAAAGCCAAGCTTCGTTGTCCACAGACGAAGATAGCAGCAAGAACGTCGGGGGATTTCGGAGCAAAGACAGCATCAAGGAAGTCTCCGCTCGTAGAGCAATGGCAGCATCAAGGACGTCTCTGCTTGTAAAACAAGGACAGTACCAGGGACGTTTCAGCTTGCAGAGCAAGGACAGCACCAAGGACGTCTCCGCTTGCTGAAGAGAGAGAGCTCACGGACGTTTCCGCCTGAGAAAGCACTGAGGGCATCACGGACTGGTGAACAAAAAGGCACCGAGGACGTCCTGGCCTGTTGGGCTGAGGCAGTATTAGGAATGTCAAGGATTAAAGAGCAAAAACCATAACCCTTTTCGGTGAAGATGTCATTTCCGTTTTTGCAGGGTTTCGCTACATCTTTGTTGCGAGTTAAAGCGAGCGCAACGATTACATAAAACCATTCGATATGAATAAACCCAAATCATGCTTTCATTTCCTCCCTCGAGTTTAATAAGAGAACGACTGTAATACCCAAGGAGCAGGGTGGGATTTTCTTCAAGTGGCCCTTAAAGTTATTCTTTTTAAACCTTTTGCATGCCAGTAAAAGGCTCAAAAACCTTGAACCTAAGGTTAGGTTAACATGAAAGCGAAGGGGGATTACGACAGACTAACCAGGATTACAGGAGATTTGGGAGTTCTGGAGATATCGCTGGATTACATGGGATTCCAAGAGCAGTATGAGACTGGAGGGGGTTCAGGAAGCGCCTTTCGGTCGACAAATCACATCTCCTCCTCGAACGCCTTCTCCTGCTCCTTCCCCGAACGCACACATTACCTCACGACCCCTGGAACTGTAGGTTCAACAGAAACTAGAACCCCAACCTGACAAATGGCGGGTGATGTTGTTTAGCAGGATATATATACTGAGGTAATATCATTCCGTATGATGAACGATCCATGATGCAATATCGTATAAGAATCTTTATGTGACATGTACAGATATTGGTCCCTTAAACCCAATTTGTTCCCACCTTTTTCCCCTTAATCTCTGGCCATTTTCCTTTACCCCTTTAAAACCTTAAACCTTTTCCCTTTGCACTTTTGATTCCTCCTAGTTTCACATGCAAGATGTTGCTTACATGTCAACGTGACGTTAGGCGACATCACCATTAAGCTATCTCGTCTGTCGAGGAAGATATGCCATAGTGTAAACTGCCCCGTAGGCAGATACGGCCGGAAGAATGTACTAGTCCTTAATGCAAATGGAGTAACACTATAGCCGTTGTGGGATGGGGTAGAGGGTGGGGGGGGTGCATCAGAGGGGTAAGACCAAGGGGTAACCACGACTGGAGGAGATAATCTTACGAGACGGCACCTCTCCTGCTTATGGTGAAGCGAGGGAGTGTTTTTAAGACGGAAGTTCTTTACGAAGTCTATGCAGAACACATGGAGGATAAGAGCGTAATAATGCGGTGGGTAGAACAGCGTGCGTGTGTGTTTGTGTGTGTTGGGGGATTAGTTTTAAAAGTCCAATAACAACGACATATACGGACACAAGCGCGAATGCACATAGACACACACACACATATAATTAACGCACTAGCGCACTCATGTAAACCTCCCAAGTGCTCTTAATACACACCTTTCAGGATGGAACAGTAAAATCATCGTAATAAACCACCATGAAGAGAGGAAAGACTCCAAATGTTCGAGGAAACAAATAATTATAAACGTATTTTCCATGGCTTATTTGCCTACCGTAGAGGAAAATATCCGTATAAAGTCAAACTGTAAATAATGTACAGTGGAGGATGACATGTGAGAACCATGGAAGATTAACTCTCACGGTGCATGAAGGGTAAAAAAAAAAAAATAAATCTTTTGCAGGTTACTAAAGATAAATAAAGCCTCTTGGAGGCCAGTCGGCCAGATTTTAAAGGATGCAACTGTGCGTAACCAACATCCATCACCCAATCTACCAACATCCATCATCCAATCTACGTACTTCACCAAAGAGACCTGGATTGGCGATTGCAAAAGCGTCCGAAAGGAAACGAGAGAGAGAACAAAAGACGGAAACAAAGAGTGATCGTCGTATCACGGCTCTCGTATCTCTACCGTACGTATGAACAAGCTGCTCTCAGTGCGGGGAAATTGGACAGTCGGACCTCCTCCTGAGAGAGTGAGACAGTAGCAGCCACCCACCCGGTGTCTTAGCGAGAACCACACGTCAAATATACGTCAAGGACCATCAGCTGGTCGCAGGACGAGGGGAGAGAGAGCAGTGGGGAAGAGGAGGTGGAGAGGAGCAATAAGGGAAGTCAGACACAGACAGGACTAAACAACAGACGTATGAACGGGAAGAGGAAGGGAGGGAGGGAGGGAGGGAGGGAGGGAGGGAGAGAGAGAGAGAGAGAGAGAGAGAGAGAGAGAGAGAGAGAGAG
>JAYMFT010246972.1:0-10964 GCA_038088735.1 Panulirus argus
TTCCCTGTCTGTTTTTCCCCCTTTCTCAATTCTCTCTATATTTCAGTTAGGGCCCGGCCTTGATGTGGACTTTTGTCGTGACTGGAGCCTTCAACATAAAAAAAAACGAAAATTATACCCTTACTAAAACTTCTCACTCTAGGTACATCACATATTAAATCACCACCTTTTGTTCTTTACCTGTGTTAATCATGGATCATTATAAAGTTACGTTTCACATATTCTGGGTTACTGCCATTTATGATGTTATATGTCCACATTTCAACCGTTCTCCGTTTTACTCTGAGAGATTACCGACCATGTTGAACTCATAAAAATCAATATGAGTTCTGAGAGTCTACACTCTACCTTTAGATATCTTTGTGTGGCCACTTCACCATACTAAATAAGGTGGGACCGGGGTTAAAATTCTCTGTGCCTATAGATAATTATCATCTATTCCATGTGTGAAATAGATGTGAAAAATATATAAAGGTAAGAGAAATGACATTGAGTCAAAGGTGATACAAGAAGTAACCTTAATTTTCAGATCAATATTACGATTGTTTCTGTAAAGAAATATGAGTGTAAACTTTTAGTAAGTAATTCCTAAGCGATGCTATCATCCGATATGACTTTGATGCAGTATCATTTCCCTAACAGTATACCTTGATGGAATCAACATCATTCAATTGTTGCTTTGAAGCACACAAAATGGACCCAGTATTACCTAAATAACTCATTCTCTGTTAACCACTCACATCCTCTGTCACTGATATATTCTTTCCTGACACCAGCAGTGCCGAGTCTTCTGCTTATAGCATAGGTTTATGCTACACTGCCGCCATCATATTGTTAACATATATATACCAGGGACAGAAGAGGCCGAAGCATGTGGAACTCCGTACGTTATACCTTTACATCAGACAGTGTATCACCATCAACAGCCAACACTAGTGTCCTACCAGTCAGATATGATTGGAATTAAAGCATTGTTTTTGTTTTGTTTTAATGATGATAAGATATCATGATTTACTGCATCGAGAGCTTTTTGTAGATCTAACATAACCATACCTCTATAATTACCCTTCCCTTATCACGTTCAAGTCTGAAATACTCTAGGAGATGTGTAGGAAATGCATCAGTGGATTATATCGATCTAAATCTAGATTGAGATCCATACAACAAGCTCTAATCTACAATATATTCATTCAACTAGTTACCAGCATAAGCTTTGCTATTCTCTTTTGTACCAAGGCCCGACCCTAACCATCTTCAAGTTATCAGGGATGTTACCAACACTGAAAGAGAAATTTATAATATGAGTAAGTGGAAAGGCAATTCCCAAAGGCATATCCTTTGTAAATCTGGTTTGGAAGGCTGCTCAGCCAGAAATCCTACGTACACTCATGTTGCGTAAACTTGACACACCTAGCCACTTGTAGCAACAGATAAACCAAATATGTCATTTCTTATATTTCTACTATGATAGAATTGTTCAGTGTGTGTGAGACCAAAGCGGCCAGTACTTTCAGATGATGTATCAACTCGTGATAAAGTATTGGGTGAAGATACTACTGAAATGCTTATCAACCTTTGTTTTATTAAAACATAATACGTTATCAATATATTCAAGATAATGTTGCTACATTAGATTAGCATTAACGTCTTTCAAGATTTTCCACAATTTCTTCGGATGGTTATTATCGTTGTTAACTGTACTTGCATAGTGCTTAATCTTTTTTTATATCTTTCTTATATCTAACCTGGTTTCTATAATACAAGTGTTGTTCATAATTTGACTGAACTTTAGGTCCCCTGACTCTGTTCAGGTATTGACGTCTTGACGTATGAAGTCCAATATTTCGGTGATAATCCATGGCTCACTTCTTTGTTTAAGCCGTACCTCATTATGACGCCAAATTATCCAAAATGTATAAAAAATTGGTTTTGAAGTTAGTCCATGCTTCACCATTGTTGTTGCAGTATGTGACATCAGACCAATACGTTCACTGTATGACTGAAGAAGCCTCTTCTTCTTCCTGTACTGCTTCATAGATCGAAGCCGAGCAGTGTTGTGTTTGCTAATATGAAATTTGGAGATCCTGCCAGTGTAGGATGTTAACATTTGGTCATTGAATCCAGTACTGATAACAACTGATTGACGCGCCATCTCATGATCAGATACAATGATCAAGTCCAGAATACCGTAGATGCAGATGTAGAAATCACTCGAGTTAGTTCCAGTGTCATTTAAGACCAGGCATTCACTTGCAATTACATAAGGCATCCACAGGGGTATTTCCAGCTGACATCATATACGTATGTTGAAAGTCACCAAGCATTATGCATCTATACTCTGTGAAACCACTGCCCTTCTTCCCCACGTGACTGTTCTAATTATTGACTGGAGTAATTTTCCGGTGGTGGACGGCAGCAGAATCCATTCAGAACGGGACGAGTCTTGGACAGAAGGATGTCAACCAAAGCGTCTCTAGGCCGCCCATGGATAGATCTGGGCTCGGGCTGAATGCCAGGTCTTTCCTATGAATTCACACATACACACACACACACACACACACACACACACCGCCGCCGCCATACTGGTTCCGATTGCGAGGATGGATGATGTCTCCGGGTTTCTCGACTTCATTGTCGCCAACTGAGTCGTTAAACTACGTCTGTGTCACACCGATTACTGCCGTCCTCGTCTTAATGGCGATTAGTTTCATCTCGTCAAGCTTCGGGAGTACGTTAGCGTTCAGGTGGAGAAACCGGAGCTCCTTCCATTGGAAACAATGAAACTGATTTGGATCAGCTTCAGCTGGTGAGGCTGGGGAATCCTGGTCAGAGAGGGTGGGTGTGTCGCCCCTGGCGCTGTGGATGTCATCTGGGGGTCGATCCTCCTCATCTTCAGTCCATCAGTTGGCAACAGATTCTGTTACACATACATGGGGTGGATTCCCCTGAGACGGCATCATAGGCCTGTACTGATGTGCAGTGTCACAGTGATATAAGTCCATTCTTCAACACATGTCACAGCGCATGGCATTCATATGGCTTTACTGTTGTGCTTCCAAAACACAGGGCTATTTCAAACTACCGCTGTTCTCTCATGCAAAGTGCATAGTTCATTTTCTGAAAACATTTGCACTTATGTATATAATCTTCTTTTGAGGTTTCTGTACTCAGTCCTTTCAGGCTTGTGTTTCGTTGTGGAACATATTGAAGAGTATTTCCATCCTCCTTGGTAAGGTCTCGCGCTTTTTGGTTTGGTGTCTTTCTGTTATATTTCAAGTTATTCTTGCTTTTTGAATAATCGATTCAATCTTTTCATTGTTGTCTTGAGTAAATTATCAAAGATTTTCCTTTTCTTTATAGACTGTGTAGTACAAAGAGAGAGTTCTTATCAGAATAAACTGACTCAAAAGCTTTCTGGCAAGAGTTAGACTTTTACATGGATCTCCCCAGGCAACGTCAAATACTTGATAATGAACAATGACAAGATTGATGAGGACCAAGGTATGACAAACGAATCCACGTACACATAAAAATTGGTGTTCCAAATCACGCTGGAGGAAAATAGAAATTATGATAAGATCACGAAAAGGAAATAACCTACTGGCTGGCTCAGAATAAGGAAGAAGGCATCCCACATCAGACCATCGACTCAAAGTAGAGTAACTTCAAATTTCTGCTTCTCAGTGGGAATTAAAAAACAGGAATTACCATCCCGAAAATCGAGAATTCTGTCTCATGAAAAAGTATTATAGATAAGAAAAAAATCAATATGCAACCACTAAAATCCCACCACTACTTCTTCTAACGTCTACAGCGTTATGCTAAACGTAGAACATTTCCTCGTAAGTTCCAAGAGGCTAGCGTGACAATAATACCAAAGCCAGGAATGCCAAACTCAGACTCAAGGAACTACCGTCCCTTCTCCCTCCTAGAGGTTCAGGTAAACGATGACAAAATAATTCACCACAGGTTAAGGGGACACCTGGACACAAACTAGAACATTATGTCTTAGACTGTGGAAAATAGAACCTCTTAGGGATGAGTCCAAATAAACAGTACAAAATAAATGGCACGACACCATATTGTTAATAACTAGATACGTAAGATTTTAATACTGTATACACGTTTTGCATCTAATCGGTGAATTTACTGTGCGAAAGACTGTAAGCTCATTAATGAACCAACCCTGTAACAATTCATGTAATGATTATCTACCCATGAGGATCTTGAAAAGACCCTTTGTAACCTCTGAAATTCTTTTTTCTTTTTTTTGCTACTGCTCACAGGATGAGCATGGGGCGCATAATAAAGCAGCCGCTGACAAGAGCACAAATGAAATAGTAGAGAAAGCAACATCCTCTGTAATCCAAACCAGTAAGTTTGCAATCGTCGAAGAAGAACAAAAGCCACTTCTAGAGGACAAGGAATAAATTGCACAGAGAGATACAAGTAAAACCTTTGACGAAGTGTGGAACGAAGAGGCCTACAAAATGAGGCACTTCACTCAGGCCTGCTAGACATCACAGAAAGACTACTGTGCGCTCCGCAAAAATTAACCATCAACTCTACGACGTCACCAAAATTCCCTTTGTGAAGTGGGCTCCCACAGGACACTGTGTATGATCAGCAATACTGTTCATGACTTACACAGCTGACATTCTTTCTCCAGTTGAAAATAGGTGTATGTGTATGCCGACGACGCCACACAAATAATAGTTTCAAACAATTCAGTCTTAGAGCACACAGTTATAGCAGAGCCGCAGGCTTCCAGAACAGATAAATCGAATAAAAAACTGGAGAATTAGAATCAAAGTAAATTCACCGGAGCGGAGTTGGGGAGAAGAACCTCTAGAACATTACCATGAACGTAAATTGGATAACGCATCAGAAGAGCTGCAAAGTCTGGGGCCACACACTTCCAGGCTTAATAACAGACCATACCAACATATGAACCAATATGGAAGAAGTGGTCCTGCCCAGTCGGCAAAGATTCTGGTACCTTCCGGAGTCTAAAGATTAAACCTGGTGAGAGCCATGACCTATTCCCCTCTGCCCAGAGTTAGTGGCAAAAGCGTTAGAAGGAAGATATGATATGATTGCCATTTCCGAATATTGGTTAGAAATCAGCAATGGAGATTTCCTTGCCGAACACCCACTTCCGGGGTATACTCTAATAGGGATAGCGGAAACAAAATAGACGGCGGTGTTCTGCTCTTTGTTCAGGCTCATTTAAACCCCATAGAACAAAACCGTTGTAGCCGTTGGAAATGTCGGCTTCGTTTTTGTAGAACTTAAAGATAAACTACGTGAGAAAGTAGGACTAGTTTATAGTCCTCCTGCACAGACACTAGATGGACGAAAGATGTTATGATCAGTTAACAGGTACTTGTAATGAACGAGATTCGGTCATAGTAAGAGATTGCATCATATAAATGGGGAGAATCCCTTTCCAGTAGCTCCGGGCGTGGACTCTATATAAATCTGCCTGATAGAATCTTAATCTAATCAGTCGAGAGCATTACTAGCGACGAGAATATATTAGATTTAGCTCTTACTACAAATGAGGATTTCGGTAATAATGCTGAAGATGGAGAAAATTTTGGTACAGGCGAACACCGACAAATTATTTTTGAAGTCGCTTTCAACACTGCATATTATGTTGGTCAACATGACAGTCGCGAAAAAAAAAAAGATTCCGTTTCTAAACGCGTAAATTTTAATGATCTTCCCATTTCTCTTGAGAGGCAAACCTGGGATGATACGGTCAATGAAAGTGACATGAATGTCGCTTGGAAAAGCTTCAAAAAACCTTCAACGCGGCAGAGGCAACATACGAACCAGTGCGTAGTAGACGGTCTATTTCTAAAGCAAAACCAAGGAGGTGGACGGGGAAATAGAAAATTGCTTGTTGTGTAAGAAAGTAGCTCATAAGAAACTCAGAGAATCTAAAAACATACATGACAGGGTAAGGTACGTGAAGCTGCGTAGAGAAAGTAAGAATTATACAACAAAGTAAACGTCAAAATGAGACGTATATTGCCGATAATAGCCAAAGAAACCTTAAGGACTTTCACAATTATGTTAGAAGCAAGAGAGTCATTATCCATTCAATAGGTCCAATATCTACGGAAAACGGTACCTCAAATCAAGGAAACGAAGCATTGGCAAAAACATTAAATGACTTTTTGCATCTGTATTTACAACCGGACACACAACCAATGTCGTGAGTCCAGTTTCATTGATAAGAAAGGGGAACGTTTTTCGACAAATTGACATAAAAGCTGGAAACATTCTTTCAGCAACAAGCGCAATGAAAAGAGATAAAACGGCAAGACCTGATCAGACTCATCCGAAAAAAATGAAAATGGCGAATAATGATATAGTTAAGCCCTTGACTGCCCTTTTCAATTAGTCACTTGCTACAGGAAAA
This sequence comes from Panulirus argus, assembly GCA_038088735.1. Lineage (NCBI taxonomy): Eukaryota > Metazoa > Arthropoda > Malacostraca > Decapoda > Palinuridae > Panulirus > Panulirus argus. The sequence goes on from JAYMFT010246972.1 coordinate 6,431, forward strand.
GTTCCAGATGAATGAAAGTTTACGTATGTAAAGCCGATATTCAAAAAATGAAAAGTCACTGCACGGAGAATATCATTCCATTAGCTTATTGTCTGTAGTTGGGAAACTTATGGTAACCATCATTCGAGGTAGGACTGTAAACCATTTAGAGGACCACCGCTTAATAAACGATTCTCGTCATGGTTTTCGACGAAACTGCTCATGCCTGACAAATCTGCTAGATTTCTTTTATGATATAATCAACACGCATGACGAAAAAAAGCAATTGATACTATCTATCTAGAATCTAGACATTTAAGAAGCTTTTGATAAGGTTCCACATCAAGGATTAGCGGCAAAAATTAAGTCACATGGCATTGATGGGGCTGTACTTCAGTGGATAGGAAATTGGTAAACTAAAAGCAGTGATTAAGGGTCAGTCCTTAGAGTGTTAGACGTAACATGTGGGGTGCAACAAGGATCAGTTTTGCGACCGGTTCTCTTTCTCGCATATAGTAATGATAATGATAATGGGCTGCATTGCAAATATCTAAATTCGCTGATGATGCAAAGCTGGGTAATAAATTTACAAATGAACTTGAACGTCTACGGCTTCAAACTGACACAGACAAACTGATGAACTGGACTCATAAGTGGCAAATGAATTTTAATATGATAAGTGCAAAGTTTTACACATGTAGTAAAACCGAAAAGGCAAGCTACCATATAAATTCTGCTGAACTAAAAAAGGTAAATGAGGAAAAAGACTTGGGTGTAATAATTTTTGTTGACCTAAAACCAAGTAGTCGGTGCACAGAAGCTGTGCAAAGAGAGAAGAGAATTCATCGTTTAATAGGTAGGGGCCTTCGTATTCAAGTCCAGGGGAATCATTTTTATTCTTTACAATTAACTGGTTTGTCTACAATCTTGAATATTGTATTCAGTTTTGGTCACCCTACCTAAAAAAGACATAAACAGAATGGAGAGAGCAGAGTGTCGACCTGCCAAGATGATTCAAGGACTTTCTCAAGAAACAAATCCTACAAGATGAGATTAAACGACTTGAGTCTATTTAGCTTAGAAAAGAGAAGGTTAAGAGGTCATCTAATGCAAGTTTTCAAAATGACCAAAGACTTTGATAATCCTGATCTATCAAGTTACCTTAAACTTGATTCGTCTGATTTTATTAGTGGATTCAAACTCGTGGGCAAATGATTTACTTCGAATGAGATGGAGTACATTTTCTTCAGCAGGATTGTAAACATTTGGAATGATATGCCAAGCAGAGTGGTTAATAGCAGCACTACAAATACGTTTTAAGAATTGACTTCACGAACAGTACGGTGCATATTAAGAAGTTTCATTCCAGTATTTCTTTTCTCTCATTCTCTCTTTCTGCACTAGAAAAATCGAAAAAAAAACAATAGGATTGTACACACACACACATACACACACACACACACACACTCATACACATATGAACCTCAATGTTGAGGTATTGAGCGTTACTGACCATGATTAACCTTGCCCCAGCCCGGGATCGGACCCACATGGGTTCGAATCCCGCTTATGGCAGTCGGCCTACACCTAACTCATGTGATCATCTTTTCCTCGGAATTGGTTGATAAAGGGTACAGTCACGGACTAAATTTCGCAGAGACAGACCTGGAGGTATATGGACTTAAATTCTCTGATCTTTTGAGTCCAAATCTTTGTTTGCCGACAGATACCGCGCTTCTCTGAGTAGGCTTTAGTGCATGTGTGTGGGCGTGTGTGTGTATAGTTGCCCAACAGAGTATATCATATCTGTTATGACTGCACATGTATAAGAACCTTAATGTCTAACCGTGAGCGTCAGTAGATACTGATACTAAGCTTATATGCTTCTGTGCAACGTTTGACCCAAGAATAGATAACGAATGAAGAACAGAATTCGAACGTCCGGCAAACGGTAGTTGGGACGGACTGTACGTGTGTTTGTGTGTGTGTTGTCGAAGGCTTCAAGGGCGAGACAAAGTGACAACACACAAGGCGTATCACACTCTATAGTTTTGTACCAACAGTTGAACAGTAAGGAGGACAAGTTATGCAGTTTCCTTATTCGTGATTTAATCATCTACCTCGCCCAAGTATTGCATACCATATTTTTGTAATATGCATAACGTATATCCGAGTACGAGTATTTTCATTATTTGTTATTTACATCAAACTTTTACAGTCCAGTATCTTAAAAATCATTAATAATCAAATACGTATATAACGCACACAATATAGAAATTTACAAAAATACATTTTGAATTTTCAGGTAGGGCAGGAAGACTCACCAACAGCCTAGGATGCTTGTTGATTGTAGGAAAATTATTGGGATGTGGGAGACCGGTCTACCACTAAAAGAAATCGTTCATCACACAGGCAAATGTCCACGAGTAGGTTGCAAAATGGCCTACTGAGGGAAGTCTGGAAACGAGGCCAGTACCAACGCGTGAGGACGATGAGAGGATTACGGAGGCAATACAACAACGGCCACTGACACGACACCTGCACCTGCCTTGCCATCCAAGAACGACCAGACGACGCCTTCACCAAAACAACACACACTGCTACATCCAGGCAAGAAAAGATCGGCTCACACAGGCGCATAAGGAAACATGTCTGGGTTTCCCCTGCATCAGCGTGGACCCCAGCTGTTGGAGAAGTGTGAAGTTCACGGATGCGAAATTTTTCATACCTGTGGAGGCTGGGAGACGACAACGCACGATTTAGGAACGATTACATTCAACAAAGAGCCACCGGCGGAACAGTCGACACCTCATTTTGAGGGTGAATGGGGGCGTATGGGCGGGGCGGGCGGTCCGAGGGGGGAGGGGGTGTTGGTAAATTGGGAGGAAGATTTTCGACAACAAAATATATTGAAATACTGAAGGTTGTGCTGCTTCTAACAGTGCGAGGTATGGCGATCCCACAACCAAATCTTAATGCATTTGTGAATAACAGGAGTGCGATTCATATGAGCTATATAGTTTCGGACTGGTTCTCCCATCATCCGCAAATGCAGGAGCTTGTTTGGCCAAGCAAAGGGTGTGACTTGAAATCCATCGAAAGCAGGTGTCGGGAGTGGGCCCTGAACACCCAAGGCATAGACAGCAGGGCATGAGAGGTGCGGGAGTTAGTGTGACGCATTCCAAATATCTGAATCGATTTTGGTTGGCAAATTTATTGTAATGACATTAGTAGAAATAAACATTAAAATGAATGTAAACATTAAATCATCTTGTATGATAATTTTTAATCATACAAAATGATCAAATGTAAACAAAGTCTTTATGGAATACATATGTTCAACATTCACTGGACGCATGTGTATCTACAATCTACAAGATACATCAAAATCCCTTTAAAAATAGCTAAATGGTAATAATTTCACAGAATAAGTGTATTGAACATTTCCGTAAATGAAAGGCATATAATGTAGACCTTTTGGCATTAAGCACATAAGAGCCCATCGAACTGACACGGGTCTAAGATATTTGCTCCTCTTCACATAGCTACTGACACAATAGCGATAGAAACAACTGTAAGTTAGTCGGTACTATATTGATCTAACACAGGATATAAAAGTTTGTAACTGTACAAACAAAAATAGTGCATATTTTTTAACTTAATTGCCGTTTCTCGCGACAGCGAAATGGTGTCAGGAACAGAAGAAGAAAGGTTATATCCGTTCACATCCATTCTCTAATTGTCATTTGTAATGCACCAAAACCACAGCTCCCTCTCCACAACCAAGCACCACAGACCTTTCAATAGTTTACCCCAGGCGTTTCGCATTGCATCCCGTGCACGCCTTTCACCCTCTAGCATGCTCAGGCCCCGATCGCTCAAAATATTTTTCATTCCATCATTCCATCTCCAATTTGGTCTCCCTCTTCTTGTTCCATCTACTTCTGATACATATATCCTCTTTGTCAACCTTCCCTCACTCATTCTCTCCATATGTCCAAATCATTTCAAGACCCCCTTCTGCCCACTCAACCACACTTTGTATATTCACGCACATCTCTCTTACGTTTTCATTGCTTACTCGATCAAACTACTTCACAGCAAGTATTGTCCTCAGACAATTTCATTTCCAGCACATCCATCCTCCTCCACACAACCCATGCCACGCAACCATACAATATTAATAGAGCTAATATTCCTGCTAACATACCCACACACTAGATTTCTAGCGTTTTCCCGTGTGTCCCAACGTCATCTCGGTGGGGATTGCATGGCTTTAATCAGCCGCGGCTCCGATGGTGTGACAAATATGTCGAATGGACAGACGAATGTATGTATACCACGGGCCGGAGTCGAACCCTGGGCAGGGCGCATGGCTACCTCGCCAATCGGAAGTTAAAAGACACACACACTAGATTTCTAGTGTTTTCTCGTGTGTCCCAACGTCATCTCGGTGGGGACTGCATGGCTTTAATCATCCGCGGCTCCGATGGTGTGACAAATATGTCGAATGGACAGACGAATGTATATATACCACGGGTCGGAGTCGAACCCT
>JAYMFT010246983.1:0-10964 GCA_038088735.1 Panulirus argus
CAAATACTGGTACTGGAAAACTTTATTACCAGGGAGCTCTCATATCTGAAGTTTCCTACATCTCCCAATAAAAATGCATAATGTTGTAACTGTTATTAATGTCATTCTGTCCAGCAAGTTATGGCCTGCTGTTCAAAGTTTATGCTACTTCAATAGTTCGTGATGACACTGCTTAGTAGTGTTGTTTGCAGTCTTCTCCACCAAGCATAAATTGCTACCTGCCACAACAGCAATTCACAGTCTTCAAGTGGGCTCAATTTACCTGTGGATACCTCCTACATCCTGCAGGTATGACATCTGGTTCCAGCATGATATCAGTGGACAAACTTTCTTTTGTCAAAGGGGCCGAACATAAGGAAGTTGCACTAAAAATGAATCAGAAAATAGAAATTAAGAGAATGCAAAAAGCTGAGAGGCATACTCCTTTGGCAAAAGATTACAAAATTGGTTCATTAATTGTATACTGTATGATAGTAAGGCTTAAAAAGCAACTAATTAAGTTTTTTCGCAGAATTAGAATCAGAAGCTAATGTTCTATGAAATGCTCCAGCCAAAACTACATTTGAGCAATCAGAAAACATTTTGTAAGAATGGTTCAAACTGAAATGATCTGAAGCTGCACCAGTTTCAGTTCAAATATATATCGATTTACAATTTCTTCGTGTGAGGGGACACCAAAAGTGAATGGGTGAAGATTGGGGAGTAGGTGAGGAGTGGGAGGTATTTAGGGAAGCATTACTTATATGTGTGGGAGAAGTGTGTGGCATACAGATATAATGTGGGCATGTAAGAAAGAGTAGTGAGCTGTGGACTGAGGAACTTTAGAGATGTATGAGAATTACCTGCAGAAAAGGAGTGTGAGTGATAGAGAAGTATACATGAGGAAGCAGCAGAGAGTCATGAAAAAGGTTCTGGGACTGAAAAAAAAAAAGGGGGGGGGGGAGGGGGATGAGAGTTGGGGTGAAACAGTATCAGCACACTTTAGGGAGAATGAGAGAATGTTCAAGGAGCTGATCAGTGAGAGGAGAACGAGAAGGCAAGTGAAAGCTTGTGATGGGAGCAGTTGGGTAAGAGCTAACAGGCAAAGAAGAGGTAAATGGATGGAGTGAGCACTTTGAAGGACTTCTGAATGTATTAAGTGATAGGTGGCAGAAGTGTGATGCTTGTGATATGGTGGTACATGTAGCATGAGAGTAATGGCAGGTGGTTAAGTAAAAAGGGAAGAGGTGGTAAATGTTTTGTATAAGATGAAGTGTGACAAAGTAGTTGTAGTTGATGGGATTACAATTGATTTTCTCTAATAAGGAGGTGACAATGTTGTTGAATGTTTATATAGCAATTTTAGTATATGTAGGGATTAAGGTGTGACGTCTGAAGATTGGTGGAATGCCTGTCCAGTGCTGCAGTATAAAGACAGGTATCTAAACGACTCTGTTTTCTACAGGTTCTCTCTTCAAACTGACACTCCAACTAACCTCTCTTTCCCCTGCTAAACTTAATGCACTTACTTTTATTTTAACATTAAATCTCACCTCTCTTCTTTCACACAATCTACCACCTCAGAACTAGCTTCAGCAGCCTCTTACTCAAATCTGCCACCAAAGTCATGTCATCAGTAAACAGCAACTGATTCACTTCTCATCCCTTCCCCACAAGACTGCAGACCTTCCTATCTCTCTAACTTCCTTGCATTCACCTCCCTAACCACCCAGTCCATATACAGATTAAACAGCCATAGTGATAGAACACATCCCTGCCACAGACAAACCATCACTTGAAACCTCTCTCTCTCTCTCTTGATAAAAACTCCTCACTACTTCAAGTAACTTTTTTCCTACACCATATCTTTGAAAAACCTTCCATAAAGCATCTCTATTAACTCTGATCATACATTTTCTTCAGATCCATAAATGCCACACACAAATCCATCTATTTCCATAAATATTTCTCACACAGAATCTTTAGAGAAAACACCTGACGTACACATCCTCTACCTCTTCTGAAACACATTGTTCTTCCCCAGTCTGATGCTCTGAACATGCCACCACCTTCTCAATCACTACTTTCTCTTACAATTTACCAGGTACAATCAACATTACATCCTGTAATGCTTATATATAAGCACAGTACACACTTTATGGTTATTCTTCAGGCATTACTTTACACTATATATACTCAGCATACTAGCATACTTCACACACGTGTATTTTCTCTGTATTTGTAATATTCGTTTATATAACTTTTTACATGAATAAATAAACAAGGAATTTTCCTAAATAAACAAATAATTTTCTTATCACATGATTAGTGATGCTAACAATTTTCTCACCAAAAATGTGAGTAGCAATACTCCAGTATTTGTTTGTTAATTCTAAAACTAACTTAATTTTTAGTAGTTGGTATTTTATTTGGGGAGAAAGAGTGGAAGTTTGGGTAATATACACCATTTATGATTATATGTATACTGTACATGGTTGACTGAGGCATGTGATATTCTCTCCAGCTATGGATAAAGAATGATAGTGACATGGATTAATGATGGAATCAAACGTTAGGTGGGAACTTAAATGTAGACGAGAACCATTTCATAATCACTTCACAATATTAGCAGCTGACCAAACATCATCATTTGACAATTATAGGAGTTTAAGGGATAAGGTACTATTTTACTGCCAAATCTTGGAATCTGTTTTTCATTTATGCAGTTATATTTTGCAATCGAGCTTCATTCAAGATATTATCACCATACTCATATTTATATTTTTAGTTATAGTACTAGTTCTAGTAACTGTCATCATTGTAAGTACCTTTTAAACTATAAAAGGACTTAAAATGTCAGCACTGCTGTGATCATAAAAGAAGCAGAGTATATGGTTCTATGGAACTGATAAGGAATTTTTGTTTTCAGAGCTAGTGAAGATACAAGATTCTTAAGAAACATCACAGGACCACATAGTGAACATCTACAGCTTACTGAGTATAAGGCCAATACATATAACCAAATGGAATACTGGCTTTTTAAGAGGTACAGGAAAAATTAATCAACCTAGCCCAATGGCTCATGACACTCATCAAGGGATGATAGCAAGGGATGAATATATTTTGCCACATGGTATGTTAACTAATGCAGTAGGACATGGAACAGTGGAGTCCGAATCAGCGACAGCCACCAATAATATGATGACTGTTACAAGTGTACCTCAGAAGAGACCCTCTTCATCAACTACAGAGATCAGGGATGTTAAGAAATCGAGATCTAAATCCCTTCAGTTTATATGCAGCATTCCAGATTGTTGGGAGAAATTCAACAGTAGGGAATACCTTGACACACACATGAAATTACACCTAGGAGTCAAGCCATTCATCTGTGATGTTTGTGGTAAGGTTTGCCAAACAGAAAGTAAGCTCAGAGCTCATGAAGCTTCTCATGCTAGTGATGGAGTAAAGCCTAAATGTGACATCTGTGAGCGGAGCTTTTCAAGTCGAAGTGCTATAAACAAGCATAAGAAAATGCTGCACAAACCTAAGCCCCATGTTTGTCCACACTGCAGCTCAGGTTTTGAAGAACGCAAGTATATGGTCATTCATGCTAAAAGAGCTCATAATGCAGATCTACCAGTTGAAGTGAAAGAGTCACAGCCTCACACATCTGTTAATTTTGAGGTGAATTCCAATGTAGGTAACTGCAAAGGGAGTTTTTCTACACCAGCTGGTGGAAATCCTCCCCCAATTTCTACCATTCCAAACAACTCTCATGATCCCCAGAAAGAGCTTTCTCAACCTACTCAGGTGGGTTCATCTGTGATGCAAAAGAAGACAGATCTCCCTACTGCACTTTCCATATGTGTTCCTATTAATTGTGAGTTTTGCACATCAACCTTTCCATCTGTAGCCTACTTAGAGCAACATATGGCAGTTCATTTAGGAGAGAAGACTTTTACTTGTCACAGTTGCGGGATCTGTTTCCTTAGTCGCCATGACCTAAGTAATCACATGAAACTGCACACCTCTGAAACCGAGAGCACGAACTTTGTAACCACAGGCTTCAGTAATGGGAGTTTCAATCAATTTGCTCCACTTCCTATGCAACCTGGGCCTACGAGAGGTCCACAGATGTTTGATAAGTATATTTGTGTTGTGTGTAATGAACAGTTCTTAAACCTTGGTAGCCTTAAACGTCATCAAGCTAAGGGGCACAACACTGCTGTGTTGAGCATCTGATGTTATACCATCATCAATGCAGTTTGGTTTGATACTGCCATTGGTAATGATACATTCATATATTCATGATAACTGATTTATTATAATGTATCAGCAGGTTCACATGTGGGTATAATTGTGCAATTCTATTGAATATTATTTTTATCCAGGATTTTTATGTGAGCATGTATGTATCTGTCTATAAATATCTTTTTCCTTATGTATGTATGTATGTGTGTGTGTATGTACGTATGTATGTATTTAGAGATTATATTCTATCATTACACAACCCAGGACCCCATTTATTGGATTCCTGTAGCTTCAAGCTGGACTCCATACAGGAGAAAAGAAATGATGGACTACTTTAGAACAAGAGGGTCTTGAAAAGACCGTACTTCTTTCGATCCACTGAAGATTAAGCAGTCATGCTGAAGCTGACCTCTTGTTCACAATGCAGTGTAACCACAAGCTGGTGGAGTTCATTTATTTATTCATAAGTGCTCCAGAACCTCTTTCTCTGGAAGAGTCCTGGTGTTACCCAGGCCCTTTTTCCAGAGGCTCCTGCAGCCCAAGGCTGTACTACTTCCAGCATCAGGGAAATGTGGACTCCTTTAGCGTGAGAAGTTCTTTGATGAGACTGTACTCCCAATGATACAGCCTCACCAAAGGTGACTTTTCACAGGCATAAATTCATGCAGGCAGAGTCTGGTAACATCACATGCCCTAGAGCACTAACTGGCACCAGATTTGGACAAGAAAAAGAATCCCTCAACATCCTTTACAAACAGTTCATCTGCTCCACACTCTAAAAATCAAACATAACAAAGATGCAAACCACACAAAATAATACACTCAGAACAATCACTGGCTGCCTTGCAACCACAAATACACAACACCCTCACAATGAAACAAAGATCCCCCAATATAGTCCCACTTTAACATGCTTGGCACTCAATTCTATGCAACACTACTTGAATCCTCCCACCCAAACCACTATAAAACTAACCTCTATCCCCTAAGTAGTAATGAAAAACATACCCCTGCCTCACACTTCAATAACCTCTTCTCACAGATCATCCACCTCATCAAACAGAACACCGACAAAACACAAACATACCAAATTTATCTGATGAGAGTTAAACAACCAACCTTACAACACAGTCTTAAGCTCCAGCCCACCAGACATACACCCACCAGAAACCACACTCCCTAGATGGACATGAGTCACATACACCCATCAGAAACCACACTCCCTAGACGAACATGAGTCACACTTTCCCATCTATGCTCTGGATATCACCCACTACTACATCACTATGAACACCATTCCAATATATCCCAAGGCCCTTCATGCTCATGATGAAACTACCATAAAAAGCACTCCGAGCACTTACGACTCAACTGCCCTACACTCTTTTCAGAAGCCTCCATGATGTAGCATTTAGCATTAATTATCATGAGTCACCAGAGGCCCACATGGGTTCAAATCCTAGGCACAGCAGTCAGCCCACAGCCAATCCCAGATGTTCATCCTCCCCTCAGGGCTGGTCAATAATTGGTGTGTGTGTGTGTGTGTGTGCGTGTGTGTGTGTGCATAGAAGTACAGACATGGTATATATATACAAGGTTAAAAGACTGGGCAACATGTGTGTAAAACTTTCCCCATAACACACAAATGGTAATCACAGAAACATACACTTAACATCACAACACTATATGACCTTTTGGTTCCAATTAGTGGATGTGGCCAGCTTCCTGATTGACGCAGGAGCCTCATAAAGAAAAAAGGGACTTCTGGGTCAGGAAGTAAGTATATAAAAACTTGAATATATTTTTGCCTGCCTACCGACCTATTTTGTTTATATAAATGTGCTCACTCATAAAATATCACAAAGCAGTTTGATGTGCTCATTGTATATACCATTTGAATTGTTACATTAAACATTCCCAATCTTACGAATTCTGTTAACCTGTAAAAGATGTTTTATATAATTTAGTATTTTACAGCCTCTTAATTGTTGTATTATTTTGCACCTTGAATATGATATTAGTATATAAAATTCCAGTGAAGATATGCAACGGATATTAGCAGTAATGTTAATATAATGTTTTTATACAATTTATGATACTCATCCTTTCAAAACCCAGTGTTAGCTTTATGTAAAAAGTGTTACAGATGAGATGTATATCTATGGTTGTTATGAGCAGAATTAACTGAAAAGGGAAAGTAAATTTCAGTTCTTTCCGCTGGTATGTAATAACCAGTTTTTGTGTCTGAATCAGAGTGCATAGGTAGAATTTTTTTCCTTTCATCCAAATACTCTATTCAGTCCCACCAACAGTCATTGAATAACCCATTAAGGAAAATTCTATGCAACTTATCCACTGTCCAGTGTCATATGTACTCTTAAATTCCAGTTTGTCCATCTGAAGACTTATAGTTGGAGGTAGATTATTACCTTCAGTCATTAAGACCGTCATTCATTTTTGATATTCAGCACATCACTTTTTGTTCGTAAGATTGTCTAGTGCAACTGCATAAATTTTCCATACATATAGTGAAATTTAATCTGGATCATGATCCCTGTATCAAGACCTTTAGTATTATGTAGTTTCTAGATATCTCAACACTTTCTGATGCCCCCTCCCCATTCCATGTCTTTAGTGTTGGGGCTATAGAGAACTCCAATGTGAAACTTTTTAACTCATTATTCAGTTCCTCACATGTCGGTACAACATCTACAAATCTTCCCTCTGAATTCCTTAGCCTGATTAGCTGCTCTTTTACTGATAATTTACTCCTGATGGATATATGAAAAAATTTGGATTTTTCCTTGCCTTGTCCACAATCTTATTTGCAAAGAGTCTTTATTTCAACTTTATTTATCCTGCGATACTTGTTCCTTGTTCTCTTGTACCATGCAACTGCTGGCAGACTGAACTGCCACTTATACTGCAAATCTGCAAGACTTTGCTTTTCAGCGTCTTTCATTACACCTTTCTTCCCTTTTTCTTCATGTTCCATCTATATCTGAAGCTTATGGTACCCACATTCCTACTCCTCTGTAAATTTCACAGCTATATAAACAAAGCTCTTTGCATCTCATGTTGCTGAATACATAGAATGTATTCAATCTTTTCCTCTTAAGTTGGAATGAAATTCGGTATATAAACTGAATGCTTTTTCCCCATTAGTGCTGTGCAGTATGACATACCAGAATTACAACTGCTGATGTGAGTTATGTACCGAATTGTGTGCAGATAAGCTCAACACTCCATGTTAGTTTAATTACTGAACAGAACTTACATTAGCCTTCCTTTAAATTGAGTGAGGTTGGATAGAAAATCGTAAATAATCCTCTGGTTGCAAGAATATCTGATCCACAATTTGAAATCATACAAAACCTTGTGTGAAGCAAAGTCTGCTGGAAGCACGAATACCATAATATTAAATCGTTGTCTAAAACAGGTAGCACATACGAAACTCATTGCGCAAATTAACCCAAAATGAGGGAGTGAATTATGTAAATCTATACAGAAAAACTGAGACATACTTCAACCTGAATTAAGCATTAAGTGCAAATTGCTGGAAATGATACAAAAAAACTTAAGGAGTTTTATAGTCAGAATTATGAGAGTGATTGTTACTTCGTCCAATAATTACAGAAAACGGTCCCTTGGTGCAATTCAACGAAGCCATAGCAAATATCTTAAGATTATTTCTGTTTGCATTGTATATACGAAGGACGACACAACTCATGTCCCGCATCAATATAAACACGGAAAACAGAGCAGAGCTGAGGAATGAAACAGCAATGATCTCTAAGACGAAATTTTCTAAAAATAATATTAAATCAAGACGAAAATTAAAACAATTTGAGAAAGAAATTGGGAGACAGAAGTATCTCCAAGGACAATGAAAAGTATCAACAAGAGGCTGCAGAATTTAGGGGGCTGAAGAATACTGCTGAGGATGACTACAAAGCCAAAGCGACCGGGGGGTCCAATAGCAATTTTTGGGGTAAAGCCGGCTAGAGAGTGGAAGAACGTTGGGTTTCTCTGGGAAAGCGAGCGCTGGATCAGACAAATTAATTGCTCTTTACACAAAGATCGGAAACTGGGGAAGGACACAGAGGGACTGGAAAAAGACATTTAATTTTGGGTTTGAGAAAGGAAGACATAGTAAGATAGAGAAACAGTGGAAACATGGATCTGTGGAAGGACTGAGTACAGTTCAAAGTGAAGCTATAAAGTATATACTCAGAACAATCATGGAAATTTATGGAGAGTGAGTGTAGGGCTCAAGAAAAGTTTAGATTATTCAGGATTAATGTGTGGCGGGGAAAAAGGAGATTTACAGTTGAACAGGACAAAAGGTGACAGACAAATAACTTGGACTACGTTTCAACCAACTGCTGAGCTGCAACAAAATGAGAATTTATCAGGCGGGGTAATCTGTCACACGTTAGGTCATCGCTGATTTTTGGACTGGGCGAAGATCATATTCCAACGAAAGGGAAGGGATAGTTAAGGAAGAGAACCAGAAAATTACAAGAATTATACATGGGAAGGAACAGCAGACCTGATGGTCCATGACGAGGCTGTCTGTGATATTGTGCCTTGATTATGGTAGAAACGGGACAGTAAGGCGGATTACAGTCAAGGCATTAGGGGTATAACCAATAAGAATCACCTTTAATATGGAACTGTGTAGTCTCTAGGCTATGAATCTTGATTAACAAGTAGGAGTTTAGTGGGGTACTCACCGGAGGAGATATAGATCACAGGAAGAATACAGTTAGGAGAAAAAAGAAGGGAGGGAGAAGAAGAGGCATCAAAAAGGACTAGAAAATGGAACAGCCCCCCTCCCACACACGCACACACACAATAGTTCCATAGGGCCAGGAATTATATGTGGTAAAGTGCGTCACTCCACTAATCTGCTGGAGTAGCGTAGCTTAAACCTAACCTAGCCTCGTTCGAGGTGTGCGCGACAGCAAGGAAGGAAAAAGATGACTGAAGATGGGGTATTGGCCCTCCTAGGAAGAGACAGTGTGAAGTTTCAAGAAGCAGCATAATGAATGGCTTATTCAAACAATCCAGAATAGAGGTAGTGGGGTTAAATGCTAGGTAAGTCTTGTAATGGTGTTTATAAGTCACACTCCTCCAAAAATTTGAATTCTACTTAACTAGAACAAACATTCAATAAAATAACAATCAAGTTGGTGCAGTAGGCAAGGAGACGTACATTAGAAAAGTTCTAATTTTGGAGCATTTCAGCTATATATATATATATATATATATATATATATATATATATATATATTGGAGGGACTTAGATTCTCAAAGAAATAGTGAGTCACGGAGACACAAATTCTATTAAGAGTCCGTAGGAAAATTTCCAGAATCATTATGCCACTAAGCACACCTAAATCAGACGGCCTCATACATCCTAATACATCATCATTATTAGATCTCTTTACACGTACCAAACTGGGTATTTGCAAATATCATATATGAAATATATGTTGGAGAAAAAAGTGATCATGTAATGATTGAGACTGACTGCGTAATTTATGGGGGCATAAAAAAAAGCTAGGAATCAGATGTGCAACCAGACTTAAAGGTGGAAGTATGACTGAGTTAACCACACGAAGAGTTAAGGGGCAGCTGACAAGTAACATTTTTTCCTAGCCCATTAAACCCGTACTTTGGAAAGATGGAGGGTGTCAGTGGTCATTGTACTCTCTAAATATTACAAATAACCGTTCCTTTTATACCTTCTCATCCCTGTCTTTAACAGCACTCCTGCCTTTCCTGAGTAATCATGCTAAGTGGATTACTGAGCCTGTTTTGGCAGACAGAGAAATGGGTTTACGAAGGGAAGACAGTGTACACCAGACATTTGCACTGACGCAGAAGAATAATAATTAAGAGGAAAAAAGATATATTGCAGGAAGCATTTACGGATTTACATAAGGCCATCACTACGTAACGCAAGTACATATAACATACCGATTCTGTCAGTGTATATATATGAACATTACTGTAACAATCTAACTGGAGACGATTGATAAAAAAAAAAGGTAGTCGTACAACGAACACAGTCATTAGTGAGGGACGACCAGGCAACGCAGATAGCGTCCAGCCTTCGTTTGCTAACGAGAATTTTGGACTGAAGCGAACAAGGGAAAGACCCACCCACCCCACTGATGCCTTCAGGTCAGGGAAGCTATCATCACCACCTTTTTTTTAGAACGCTACACCATCATGCTAGTTCGTATGCGCGTTTTTTTTTTCTACGTCATTCTGTCGAAGTTGTTATTTAAAAAGAAAATGACAATTCAAAGAGCTAGGTATACGGCTAACTGTGAATTAAAAAAGCTGGATACAGAGTCGTTTAACGAGTTTTTGAATTCATACCTTGTCCGAAGGAAAATAAAAAAATTCTCAATGTCACAAACCTCCCTAAAGAAAGTTAGGTCTTCAAGAAATCTATTAATTTATAAAAAAAAATTATTCGCTCTGTTGGTCACCAGCGGATGGTTGGTTGTGTTGGATCGTAATGTTATCTTTATTTTTCCCTCCCTCCCCTTGGCCGAGGCAACGGGGATGGCCTCTCGTGTCTCAGGATCTGATCTAAACCCTGTCATAATATATATATATATATATATATATATATATATATATTTTTTTTTATTATACTTGATCGCTGTTTCCCGCGTCAGCGAGGTAGCGCCAGGAAACAGACGAAGAAAAATACC
>JAYMFT010246994.1:0-10964 GCA_038088735.1 Panulirus argus
CTCTCTCTCTCTCTCTCTCTCTCTCTCTCTCTCTCTCTCTCTCTCTCTCTCTCATATTCATTCATAAGTTCTTACAACGAGATTTTGCCAAGAAAGCAGTGTCTGGCAAAACCTCATCTCTTTCTCTTTCTTTCTAATTGAGAAACTGGATAACCAGGCAGGTAATAAGGGGGAGACTCCTTCGATAGATAGAAAATTATATTAATGGAAAAAAGCAAAGGTATTATGTAAGGGTAACCTTTTCGTAATATGCTGAGGTCACCAGTGGAGTGCTTTTCTTTTTCTGAGAAGAATACTCTTCCAGATCTTTGTCAGTGATTTGCCAGAATGTATGAACTCCTCTCTTAGTAATTTTGCCGATGATGAAAAGGTTATGAAAGAAAAAGAAAACGAGGAAGATTGCATCATCATGCAAAGGGACCTAAGCAGACTCCAAAGTTGGTCTAATGAAGTGATGGGGATGGGTCACAGTAAAAGAAGCACTCGATATGAATGTATCTAGCAAGAAATAAGGTGGAGGACTGAGTGTGAGAGAATCTTGGGGGTTGACGTAGTCTTTAATCTGTTGCCAGAGTCCCACATTTGGAGAACAGTTAAGGAGACGAATTGTCTGCCCTGCAAATATACTAGAATGGCATCCAAGTTCAAAGGTAAGAAAATAGTTAGTATGCTGTTCACGTCCTATTAAGGGCCAAAAAGACTAGAATATGCATGCACCTCGAGTTTGGCCGCCACACAAGAAGACGTGCCAAGAGCTAATAGAGAAGGTTAGTAAAGATACGTAGTACCAGGGAGCGGAGTTGCAGGGAGAGGCTAGAGCCCTTAAATTTGCCCACTTTAGACAAGAGGAGAGTGAAGGGCGAACTGACCACAGAAGTTTAAGTTCAACCAAATGATGGCGTAAACATTGAATGGTTCTTCGCAAGATGTAGAGATAGTCCCGCTAGGGGATGTAGTATGAAAGCATCGAAAAACTTGTAAAATGAAATTCAAAGAACTCTCGTAATGTAAGAATGACGAATCATTGGAGAGACTGAATTAAGAGACAATAAATGCGGCCAGCACACAGAAGCTTGAAAAAATGTATGATAGGAAAAGAAGGTTCGAGATGGGTCCCCACTAGTGTAAAACTCACTTCCCGCATGGTAATTACAAACACATGCATGTATCATGATTGATGAGTGACTGCCCTTCTCTAATTCATTTTCTTTTTCTATAGTAGCTGCAATGACGCTAGCAACTGAATGCCGCAATCATGGCCATCTCATTTACACTACATATATGTATATCCTAGCCTGAGCCCCTAAGGGAGGCTGAAAAGTCGAGTTGACCATGGAACGATTGCCGCAGCCTATGCGGCCGCTATATCACATACTGGACTGAAATCAACTGTGCCGAGGAGTTTCCTTCCCACTCCTCCTCCCCAGCTAACCCTGCTCTTCGTGGCAGCTCCTGCTGGGATCCTGAGCGATGTAGATGGCAGTGAGAACAGTCAGAAGGTCTTTGTGTTCACAGTAAACTCAGTCCTGCTGAATTCTTTCTTGCACTTGATTCTCAAGTTGAGTATCTTTTTAAAAGGAGCAAACCCATACCAGCTGGTGTATTCCTACATTTCCCGCACCGCTCCTTAGCGCCCACACCTTTCCCTCGAGACTGATGGTGTCTGTTGTTCACGTCCTCGCTTCTTCTCAAGTTAATACACCGCTTTTTCTTCCTGCCAATTTATCGTGAGTGTTTTGTACCGTAAACTGAGAAATTGTTCATACCTGCGTCTCAGAAGCAATAAGCCATCTGTAATCCTCACTTTGTTACAGGAAGCTCTTTTTCTCAACTTACCCAGAAACTGATGCCGTGAAAATTCTCTTTCATAGCGTCCTTCACACAGATGAGATTTTTAGAAGTGCAGTCATTAGTTGAGAGAGCAGTGGGATATACAGAGCTATTTCAGAGCCATGAAGGTCATTTCTTACTGAGATTATCTCAAAAAGCAACTGTTCAAGGTGGAAGAGCATTCGTAAATGGCTATCGGCTACATTCTTTATTTTTAAGCTAAATGTCATTTTCAGATAAGATACTAAAAAAATAGAATAACGGATCTTTTAGATATTTTGATCAGGATTTGTGATGTTTTTCATCGTGGACAAGAACGCACACGTGTTTCTTTCACCTGTTTATCTTTTCCTTTTTCTTTCGTGATCGATCGCAGTTTCCCATGTTAGCGAGGTAGCGCCATGAGCAGACGAAGAAAAGGCCTCATTCGCTCATTCTCATTTTCTAGCTGTCAGGCGTAATGCACTGAAACCACAGGTCCCTATCCACAACCAGGTCCCACAGATCTTTCCACGGTTTACCCCAGCTTCTTCATACGCCCTAGTCTATCTACCTACAACTGACTATCAATTTACTTATCTTTTGTGTTGGTAGGTTTGTTATTCTTTTCCTTTTCCTTCAATAAATGCAATGGTACCAATTTGCATGTGAACTGATCGTCCTGAATTGCGGGATGTTTCTGCCATGACCCAAAAAATACATAAATACTTTTGTAACTATGGTTTAGCTTTTTTTTAAAGAGTTTCATTATGATCTGACGAAGTGAAATACAACAATGCTGATTTTACTATTTGCACAAAACTCTTGCAGTAATTTCTTTCTGAAAGAGGATTGATACTTTCAGTACAAGATAGACGGTTGAATACATCTGTCTTCCCTTGCAAGTGTCATCATCCCTAGTCTAACACTGACCCTGTAGCAGTTGACTCATCTTGAGATTCTGGAAATGAACTAGGAACAGATCTGACCCATCTTCGAATATTCAGTTACGTCTTGCCTCGTCTTAGCAAAAGTACATGTACTGACCTGCTTGACTCAGATAGTAAGAATAATTATCCCCTTGCTTTTCTTAGATATATTTCTCCATCCGTAGCTCTGCTATAAACCTCTGACTCCATTACCATAGAAAGGGGCTCCAGTACACCCCGGGTTATTTACCTACATCTCTGAGGAGCAACTCAGCTGGTAGTAAATTGAACACGGCAGCCGCTCAAGATAGTTCTGCCAACTTTCACTTACGAACGTTAAAGTGGTGCCTGGAATCATCTCATCGTCTCCATGTCAGATTACTGGTTTCACTTTATGACGCTAAATCTGAGCCACAGTATGGCTTTTGTAAGGCAATATCCACATATGATAAGCTCTCCTACATCATCAGTGTCTGGACATCCTCAATGAGAGACAGGATTTGATTTCTAAGCTCCCATATCTTTTTTAACTTTCCTTTCTCACTCTGTTCGCTCATGTTTGCTTTAGTCTATTGTCGGTCTACCTTAGTAGATCAACTTTCCTTCTTTCTGTCATATGGTGCATCTCGGTGTTCTGTTGTCTCCCACGCTTTATTTTCTCTAACAGGTAACAGGTATTCGAAAAGTCATGCGCGAACGACTCATTACTACATTCCTCCTCCTATTTCAAATCGTTATTATCTTCTCTTTCTTGATGTATGTCTAGCCTCGTCACAACTTCGATAGAATTTGAGCACAGATTACCACTGGGACAGTCGTACCTAAGTTAATTCAAGTGCTCTAAAATCCAGACTCTTCATATTCCTCTTTGTAACCTCTCACAACTTTTCCATCTCCTCTGAAGGCTCTGAAACTCCACCACTTAACATGCTTGATATTACCGTAACAACCTCAACTCTCGAACCTAACGCGTTACAGATCGCTTTGTTTGCCTGTAAGATACTTGAAGTTTTGCTCAGAGACCGAAAATTCTAATCTGATTAGTCCGTTATGAAACACTGCTATCACATCTGGGGAGGTTCTACCTCTACTCTGACTTGAAGAGTCGAGCGCAAAGCAATCTATTTTATCATCTCTCCCAGTCTGACCTCAACACTTGACTCACCTTACGCCAGAGTGTTCGTTCTCCTTCCCTCTAAAGATATCATTTTGGTTACTGATCCCTAGAACCGGCTGCCTGTGTGCCCTGGACATTAGTTTGACCACGGGTTACTCGGCAAAGTATTGCGTTAAACGACTGATGTGTGGTTGTTGATAATTCAGGGTTGAACTGTTTCGGTGTCTGTATCCATTTTGAGTTTTGAATTTTTGTCATGTCCTTCCCTGACAGTTACCGTGCTAAATACTCCTTTTTGAAAAAAAAAAAAAGGCCGGACATCCACTACTTCCACAACACGAATAATATTTTTCCTCGTCTTTCTTTACTTCACTGTCTTTGTAGCAACGTTAAAATCTCATTTAAGGCTTGAGCTTACCAAGGACTAGTGTCCATGAAAGATGAGTTCGACATAGAAATAGAAAGCTACATTTGTAAATCTGAATTAGGATACGATTTCCCATGGATGCAGACGTAACCTAGCTTACATGGTGGCTTCTGAAGCCCCGTTTCTTTCTTTGTCTTTTTCTAAAACTCAGTTCCTTATCAGTCTTGGCACAGCATACATAGTTTGTGTATAGTATGCTTGCTGTTGGTACATGGCGTACTTGTTGGTACGTGGCATACTGCTGCTGGCGGATGGCATACTTGCTGTCGTATGCAATCTTTGTGACCTTTTTATATCATGATTTAGTCCTATTTTGCCTATAGTGTGGTAGACAAACGCTCCTTTAGTTTTCCCAGATGACTGTGATTGCTATTTGTGAGTTACGAAGAGGGAGTTTTACACTCGAAGTATTGGCCTGTTTCATAACCTTGTATATATGTGCCATATCTGTAGTCCTGAGATCTACACGCACGCACACACACACACACACACACACACACACACACACACGCAAACAAAAAGGCTTAACTGACCAGCGCCAGGAGAAGGACGAAAAGCATGGACTGGCTGTGAGCCGACTATTGCACTGTTGAACCCATACGGGCCCGATACGAGGCGGGCTGGCCCATGCTGACTCATGGTCAGTAATGCTAATGACCGGTACACCACGGAATCCTCTGGTTCTAGGATCAGTGTGTCTATCCGTCTTTGTACGTGTATGTGTTTACGTCTCTCTCTCTCTCTCTCTCTCTGTGAGAGAGTCCGTTAGTGTTTATGCATGTGCTTGATTTTGTAGGAATGTGTGTTCCTTTTTTGTGCTGTTTGTATATGTACATATTTCTGGTTGTCTTTTTGTTTGTATGTTTCCCTGTTTTAATGTGTATGTATGTGTATGTGCTTATGTACGTCGGAGTAGGGGAGTGCTTGTGTATGTATGTGTGTGCACATGTGTGTGGAACTGTCTATGAATGTGGTCATTGTTGGGTGTGTATATAAGTGTATTTGGCCACATTTTTTTTTTTATACATAACCTTCCTTTAAGACTAATAATAATTCCTCTATCATAACAGTTGATACAATTAAACATAGTTCAACAGTCTCATGAAAATGGAGAATCACTTTGGATAATATAATGATTTTCATTTACTGATGATTATGAAGTAAATCTAGAAAAGTTTTTTCTTATAAGAATATCGTATACCGAAAGGAGGTAAAAAAAAACTTATTTGATGCATCGCCGATGACGACCTTTGCTAATTATCGGACCTGATCGTATTGCTTTTAATAAGTATATGGCTTCAAAATAATGTTTGATGATTGTCATTTTACCTGATAAACTGCCCCTCAATTTATCATTTCTTTATCTTTCTCTTCTGTTAGAGGAATATCAAGCCATATCCTTTGTCTCATACGTCTACGAAGAAACATATGAGAGCAACAGAAATATCTTTGTCTCAGTACAAACTCCTGTTCGCCTCGGTAAGAAATCGTAAGAATGTGCCAAGCGAGACACACTAACATATCTAAGTCTGGATAATGTGTGGTTTAATTCTGCAGACAAATATTGCCTCTGTGCGAGCAAACCAGAATCACCAGTGGTCCAGAATCAAGTCAGTCCCGAGAAGGCTCCTGCTCTCTTGAATGCAAATATTCCCTTCCAAAATGTACCTGGTCTGTATATTCTCTCTGGGGTTTTTGGATCAGCCATTTATATTGGAAATGTGGTGTCATTGATTTTAGAGTCAACACAGTTTACATGACATTAACTGGTAATGTGTAGCTCGGCGCTTTTTCCTTTACCATTGAGGTTAGAATATATTTGTCTTGTGACGAGTGTTTCCGGTTGTACCGTTCTTGGGCTGAATGTTTAAATCAGCAAAGTATACACCATAAACACACAAAACATGGAAAACAACTTTAGTGTATACATATACATGAGTATACACCGTCTCGTCAAAAAACTCACTCGAAAGGAGGATACATTTCTCCGTTATTGGAAGTAGCGCAGCCTTAAGCGGTAGGAGTCTTTGGAAAGGTCCTGGGTAATACTAGGGATTTTCCTTAGTAATTGGCCCGGGTGTAGTTACTATTTACCTCCGTCTCTTTCTATCTATCTATCTTTTTTTCGTATTTGATCGCTGTTTCCCGCGTTTGCGAGGTATCGCTAGGGAACAGATGAGGAAAGGCCGCATCTGCTCACATCCACTCTCTAGCTTTCATGTGCAGTGCACCGAAACCAAAGCTTCCCATCCACAATCAGGCCCCTTCACATTCCCTGGTTCGGTCCACTGACAGCATTCTATCCCGTGCACGCCTTTCACTCTCCTGCATGTTCAAGGCCCCCGATCACTCAAAATCGTTTTCAATCTTTCCTTCCATCTCCAGTTTGGTCTCCGTTTTCTCCCTGTTCCTTCCAATTCTGATACATATATCCTTTTTGTCAACCCTTCCTCACTCATTCCCTCCTTATGTCCAAACAGTTTCAGCACACCCTCTTCAGCTCTCTCAACCGTACTTTTTATTACCACACCTCTCTTTTGTCCTTCCAATACGTACGCGAGCAATCCACCTTACACCACATATTGTCTTCAAACATTTCATTTCTTACTCACCTACTCTCCTCCGCACAGTCATTTCTATAGCCTATGCCTTGCATTCGTATAATAATGTTGGGAGAACTATACCTTCAGACACACCCATTTTTGCCCTCCCAGATAATGATCTCTCTTTCCAAACATTCTTCAGTGCCTCCAGAACCTTTGCCCTCTCCCAACCTATTACTCACTTCTGGTTTCATGGTTCCATCCGCTGCCATATCCACCCTCAGGTATCTAAAACACTTCACTTCTTCCAGTTTTTCTCCACTCAAACCCATATTCCAGCTAACCTGTCCTTCAACTCTGCTAAGCCTAATAACCTTGTTTTCGTTCACATTTACTCTTAACTTCCTCCTTTCACACACCCTTTCAAACTCACTCATCAACTTCTGCAGTGTCCCACTCGAATCTGCCGCCAGTGCTGTGTCATCAGCAAGCAACAACTGACTCACTTCCCAGGCCCTTTCATCCCCTACAGACTGAATATTCGCCCTTCTCTCCAAGACTCCCGCATTTATCTCCCGCACCACCCCTCCATATACACACTAAACAACCATAGTGACATCACACACCCTTGCCGCAGACCAACCTTAAATTGGAACCATTCACTCTCCTCTCTTCCTACTCGAACACATGCCTTGCACCCTTTACAAACACTTGTCACTGCTTCTAGCAGCAATCTTCCCACAAGGTATTTCTATCAACTTTTACCATATGCTTTATCCAGATCCATAAATATCACATACAAATCCACTCTTTTTCTTTAGTTTTTCTCATACATATACAGTAAAGCAATCATCTGATCCATACATTATCTACTATTTCTGAAACCAGACTGTTCGTCCTCATTCTTATGTTCTGTACCTGCATTCACTCTCTCAATCAATACCGTCCCATACAACTTACCAGATACAGTGAAGAGACTTATGCCTCTGTAGTTTAAACACTCATCATTAACCCCTTTACCTTTACACAGCGGCACTATACGTACATTCCGCCAATAATCAGGCACCTCACCATGATGATATGATTAGGTTAGATATAAATTTGGATTATGAAACAAATGACAACAAACTCTTGATCCCAGATTACAGGCGAGCATATTTTGAAAACATTAGGCACGAAATTCACAGTACCAATTGGACAAAACTTCTTGACGTTCATACAGTAGAGGAAATGTGGCATAATTCTAAAAACACACTAATCGAGATTAAAAGTAAACATATTCTACAAATTACAAAGAGAACTTGCAACATTTCAAAACCATCATGGATAAATAGGAGAAAAACAGGACTAATTTGCCAAAAGAGGAAAACATATAAGAAGCTCAAATCAACGGAAAACAATGAAAATCGCCAGGAATTAATCAAAATCCAAAAAGATTGTAAGAAGGTCATAAGACAGAGTAAACGCGAGGAAGAAAAAAGAATTTCCTTGAAAGTTAAGATGAATCCTAAGAAATCCTTCAAATATATAAGTCAGTAAAAGAAGGAATTGGACCATTTAGAGACGAACGTGACACACTAAATACTGACGACAAGGAAATGGCCACTATACTAGAGTACTCTTTTAACTCCGTATTCACTATTAAAGAAATATCTTGATAACCTCAGCCAATGAAAATGTTTCAAGGATCTGATGGAGAAGAGTAGAAAGTTAGAGTAAAAAAAAAAGTTCTGAAATACTTAAATATCTTGACCAACTAAATCCTAACAAATCCAACGGCCCAGATAACTTAGCTCCAAGATTTTTAAAAGAGGTCAGGTGACAGCTGATATACCCCATATAAAAAATATTCAACAAATGTCTATAGGATGGTCAGGTGCCAACTGACTGGAAAATAGCAAATGTTACTCCTATATATAAAAAAAGAGACAAAAAGTGTACCTTGAACTACCGCCGAATAGCCTTACGTCAGTGTTAGGTAAAATGATGGAAAAAATGATACGAGATAAAATTGTCACTTTTCTAGATGATCACAAAATTATATGGGACAACCAACACGGTTTTCGGAACAGAAGATCATGCCTGACAAATTTACTAGAATCTTTTAATGTTATATATCAGAACTGGGACGAAAACGTACCATCTGATGTAGTATATTTAGATTTCCAAAAGACTTTCGATAAAGTTCCTCACAAGAGACTTTTACATAAACACAAAACACATGGAATCGGTGAAGAACTATGTATATGAATCAGAGACTATCCTACTGGAAGAAAACAGCGTGTAGAATTAAACGGCGAAGCCTCATATTGGGTAGACGTACCGAGTGGTGTGCCACAGGGGTCGGTCCTATGCCCCATTCTTTTCATAATATACATTAATGACCTAAAACTCGGCTTCATATCTAAGATCTCCAAATATGCTGACGATACTAAACTAAAAGGTAGAGTTGTAAACAAGCGGGACTGCGAAATGGTTCAAAGAGATCTTAATTTACTAGCAGAGTAGTCAGACAGATGGCAAATGAAGTTTGATTTAGAAAAGTGTAAAGTTATGCACCTTGGAGACAAGAATATACATCACGACTACAAACTATTCGGAAACTCTCTAACTAAAGTAAATGAAGAAAAGGACCTTGGTGTTGTCATTAGCAACAGCCTGAAGTACACTAAACAGTGTCAAGCAGCAAGTAAAAGAGGCAACCAAATGTTAAGTTTCATAGCTAGGAACATAGATTACAAGACACCAGAAACAGTTCTCACACTTTATGACTCTCTAGTAAAACCATACCTTGGATAGGCAGTCCAGTTTTAGTCCCCAAACTATAAAAATGACGAGAAAAGATTAGAGCAAGTACAAAGACGCACGACATAAATGATCCCATCTCTTAGAAATCTGGCATAGGAAGAGAAGATGAAACGTTTGGATCTCTTCTCATTTAAAAAAAGTAGACGTCGCGGCGACTTAATCCAAGTGTTCAAAATTCTGATCAAGTTCGATAAAGTGAATCACGAACATCTTTTCGAAATACAAGAAAATACGGTTACCAGGAATAATGGAATATAACTCAGAGCTAAAGGATGTAGTAAGGACGTGGGCAAAAGCTCCGTTTCTTATAGGTGTGTTGAGCTCTGAAATAAGTTACCGTCAGACGTAGTGAATGCTAAGTCTTTAGGCAAATACTTTATAGATTCAGGTATACAATGAGAAAAACACCAAAAATAAACTGTATAAACCACAGCAGTAACGGGGACAGTAGAAGGTTAATGTGCAACAGCTGGGAGTCGGTGATAGCTTAGAAAATTGCTGAGCGGAAATACATTTTCTTGTCAAGTTGAATTATTTTTCTTTTTTTTTTAGCAGACAGCCCAGTCGAGGGCCAATCAGGCCTCCTGTTGTCTATCTTTCTCATGTAAACTCGTGATCCATGCATAAAATGAAAATCTTAACTAACTAATCAACAACACAGTCATCCCCTTTCTGAAGAAAAATACTATCTGCTCCATCGTCTTACCACATTTCATTCTACGTAAGGCTTTCACCACCTCTTGTCTTTTCACCAAACGACTCTCCATGAGATTTTCACTTAACTTACGACCCGGTTCAAACACCATCCATCTGTCACCATATCATCAAACACATTCAACAGTCTTTCATAATACTCGCTACATCTCCTCACATCATCACAGCTAACACTTCACCTTTTGCCCCATTCATCATTGTTTCAATTTGTTCTGCTGTTTTTTTTTTTTTTTGCACATTGCTAACCTCCTTCCAAAATCTGCCGGTTTCTCTTATATATCCCCGAATCATTTGCCCTCCTTCCCTATAAGAAACGCCCAAACACCAATCTTTTCTTTTCCACTAGCAACTATATTTATTCATCCCACCATCCACTACCCTTTCTGATCTGCCCAACTCCCATCTTTCGCATACTACATGCATATATCGCACATGTAAGCATTGCTTCTCTAATTAGTTCCCATTCCTCATCCACTTCCCTTGCTTCATTTACTCTCACCTTTTGCCATCCTACATTCATCATCTCCTGGTATTTCTTCACATAAGCATCTTTTCCAAGCTCACTTACTCTCACCACTCTTTTCCTAAAACCTCTACTAATCCTTACCATTTCCTCC
>JAYMFT010247005.1:0-10964 GCA_038088735.1 Panulirus argus
TATATATATATATATATATATATATATATATATATATATATATATATATATATATATATATATATATATAAAGTGCATAGGTTCGAATCCTGGTTGTGGCAGCCGGTCCACAGTCATTTCAGCTGTTCATCCACCCCTGAGGGTTGAGGGTGACATCCTTCGTGAAACGTATCGTGTATTGCAAAGTTTCAATAAAGAAAACTATATGAACTCTTGCTGAAGTGCGATTACCACTTCATATATATGTATATACGGGAAAACAAATGTCGAAGTGTTTGGAATGACACATATGCCCCAGAATCGTGTGTAATTGTTAGAATGTGATTATCTTATGATTGTAATCGTAATTCGAGTCCGATGAATTTGATAGATTTCATATGTTATGTTGGTGAACATAAATCATTATCAGAAAGAATGCCTATGTTCAACTCGATAGTCTTTCTTTTTTAGAGTGATTATTCGTAACCGATGAAGTGACACAGAGAGCCTCTCTTTGTAATTATAATGTGATATACAAAGCTTCAGTGACACAATATAATTGCTGTATTTAGTAGTATAGATATAGATTATATTTGAAATGATTTATGGCCTTGATGATATCACCTGCATAGCTCCTGTATGTAGGGTATAAATCTTCATACATTATACATCATACAGTGTATATAACATCAGCTGGGACGGACCATGAGTCATCACGGACGCTCCCGGGATCAGGTCCGCTTAGGGGTTCGAACCCTGGGCGCGGCTGTCGGTTTACAGTCAACCCAGGTGTTCATCCCTCCCTCGGGGCTGGTCGAGATATATAAGTACCTGGCTTAAGCCAGCGTGTGTGTGTGTGTGTGTGTGTGTGTGGTGTGCATATACAGGAGTACAGATATGATATATATGTACACGATTAAGAGACGGGGCAATACGAGTGTCAGACTCTTTCCCCGTAACACACAATTAGTAATCGCAGTGACAGACAGGAGCAAAGCGGTAGTCCCTCCACCTGCCTGGCAGTGAAGACGTGAAGAGCCAGTGACTAGACTTCATGGGGCAGCAAGACGGCTGAAGTCTTCATACTTCTCCTGTAGTCCAGGAGACGCGAGTGCCAGCCGACCCCCCCAAAAAATTGACCACCAGCAGGTAAGCTTTAAGGGGAAGTGAGGGAGGGAGGGAGAGAGAGAGGAGGAGGAGAGAGGGTGGGGGGCGGTGTTGTAAGCTTTATTCTAAGCTTTAGTTGTGAGGGGTCAGGGGGACGTTACGACACTACTTCCTAACTCGAGCACGCGGGTTCGACTCTTGGATCTAGGCAGCCCCAGGTACGTCCTTCCCCTCTCGAGAGACTGAACCCCCCCCCCTGTCCTCCCTAAGCACTTCTACCCTCAACCCCCAAGAGACCCGTTCAGTGGTGGCCTCTGTATTCTCGATGTCTGGCACATGGTCCATTATAGTTAGACTAAAAGATGTACCTTTTTTTTTTCTTCTGAAAGTACTACGTGAAAGCAGTGTTCGGATTTTGCTCTTTAGTCACACCAAATTGAAAGAAAATGCGTAATGTCGCTGCGGAGTTGTTGATTTCGGTCATATATATATATATATATATATATATAGATAGATAGATAGATAGATAAGTAGACAGATATACCAGTGTTCAAATACAGTAAGATTACCATTTCTCCAACTACTAATATTATTATCATTATTTTTATCATTATCATTATTATTATTATTATTATCATTATTATCATTATTATTATTATTATTGTTATTATTGTTATTATTATTATTATTATCATTATTATTATACTTGTACGCCGTTGCTTGCCGAGCAAGGTATCGCCAGGAGCAGACGAAGGATGGCTTCATCAGCTCACATCCATTCTCTGGCTGCCATGTACTATGTACTATGCACCGAAACCAGAAGTTCCTCCATCCACAGCCAAGCCCCACACACCCTTCCATGGTTTCCGCTGACCGGTTCCTCTTCCCTGCTTCAGCCCACTGACAGTGCGTCGCTCCCCGTGTACCACATCCCTCCAGTTAACTTCATCCCGCGCGTGCCTCACACATTCATCTTCAAAGCCATACGTCTTTCACACTTAAATGAGAAATAGGACATAACTTTTAAGTATCCTGTTAGTTACTTCACTTTTTCAAATTCTTATCACAAGACACTTAAGATATTTGCATAGAAATTCTTTCTTAATATATTAGAAAAAAGACTTCCTGAAATAGATATATGGTTGGGCACACACCAGCTGGAATATATATATATATATATGGTGACAGTAGGAAGGATGTCGAGACCATGTTCAGTATTCCCGACTCTCTATCGACATTGGCTGACCCCCACGCCACACTGTCACATAAATGGTCGTAGTTCTCGTGAAAACCCCCTCACAACTTCCACCATCCCCCGGGGTCCACACGCTCGCTAGGACGCACATGCATTCAATAACATGGAAATTTCTTGCCGTTGTAGAGGAAGAATGTGAGATTCCGTGATAAATCACAGCTCAAGCCATCACTCCCCCTACACACTCTCTCTCTCTCTCTCTCTCTCTCTCTCTCTCTCACTTCATATGCCAGTATAGAAGTTTCACCAGCGACCCCCCCCACATTACATGTTCAAATATCTCACTTCTCGAATCCAAAGCAGAGGAAAACGAGTCAGTCCTTCAGCTTTGTTTGCGAAGGATCGCCGTGGAGCACAGCAGCTGCCGCAGAGCTACGTGCAAGGGGCAGAGGGTATACACCTCCCTCCCTGGTGTAGTGGTCAGCTTTACTGACCGTCTTGCATTGCACGGGTCCGCCTGGGATCAGACCTGCTGCGCAGGTTCGAATCCTGGTCGAGGCAGGGCGTTCCACAGTCCACCCAACTGCTCATCCACCTATAGGGTCTGGTCGATAGGATGGGTACCTGGCATAGGATAGGATGTGTGTGTGTGTGTGTGTTTGTGTGTGTGTGTGTATGTGTGCTTCCTAGGAGTAATTATATGGTACATATATACAAAGCTAAGAGTCTGTGCAACACAAGTTTACATAGAACTCTAACTAACCCCGTAACACACAAAATAGGAATCACAACTACAACTCATTCTTCACCTGTGCCATTAAGGAGTTGCAGAGTTGCAGCGGGATTCTTCACTCAGGTTGTATTATAGTTTTGTCTGGATGATGAGTTGAGACAGAGCATTATGATGTTCCTTTGTCCAGTGTCCAGAGTAAAATGTCTGTACAGGAACTGATTATCAGAAAGTTGTGTCTCAAGAGAGAGACCTAGTTATTGAATGATGATGATGCTAGATAGTCAGTTATTTTGATGCTAAACAACAGGGTGTATATTCCTATAGACGGAAGACTGAATGAAAGTTAACTCGTTCAGAAACATCTACTCTCACATCGTGGTTGATTTTTTCCTCGTATGTTATTTGATATTCGGTAGTAAGGGATAGCTGGAAGAGGTTAACAGCTAGAAGTGTATATAATGTAGAAACTTGCGTACAAAAGAGTATATATTACCTTAATTCGTATCAGCTGAAATACTGATGATTTCTTTTATCTTATTTCATTTTCACAGTTGTCGAGATGACATGGGTACAAGCCACACGTGGCCTTCTTAGATAAAAGAGTAATAAAGAGTTAAAAAAGAAAAGAATATACGAGAGGTTATTATAAGCTTTTCAGTTATTTGTAGACCTGACTCCTGAATTTGGAAAGGTTATATAAGAAGAGGGAGAGACAAGCGACGGAAGGAATTCTACCGTTTTGTTGTTTGAGGATAAAAGGAGTCATAACGGTTAATCCTCGTTTAGCTGGTTTCTGTATAAAACCTGAGGGAAGCAGCAGCAGCCAGTCGCGTGCCTCTGGTCCAAACCTTAGTGGCTGGGACACTACCAGACGGTTCACGAGAGCAGTGACCAAGATACTACCACCTGTAGAACAGAGAGTGGGTAGCAACACCAAATAGAAAAGGATGGTTTAAGAGAGATGATAGCCGGAGAATAAATAAGGAAGGAAAAAGGCTTGTGATTCCACTCTGGCTCAGCAAGAGGTGGAAGAAGAACCACCTCAAATATTCGAGCAGTTCTTCTCCTTACCAGGGAAAAATAAGACTTCTGAAGATATTGCTGCTTGCAGGATACTTTTATTTTCGTACCTTCGCCCAAAGCTCTTGAAAAAACATATTTTGTGGCTTTTTTTATGAAGCGTATGGCTGAATTGTAGTGTTTTGAAATGTGATAGTGGGAAGCGAGTGTGACTGAAAAAGAGTTCAAGATACAATTTGAGTTTTCTGCCCCGTAATCAGTTTACTGCTTCCCCCATACCGAAATACTGTAATCCCGAATCTTAAAGAGGAAAAACTGTTCAGTACGAGAAAAAGAACTGGAGTTAGGAAGGGAGGGAAAGCGAGGCTGAAGCATGTAGAAGGGAGTCGTAGGAGTGAATAGGACTGGGTGTAGAAAAAGACCATTTACGAAGAGAAGATAAGAGGGTTAGGCGATAGGACAGGATCCTGAATGGACACCAGTGATGACAAGATGAGAAGTCACCCCATCAACGACTGGTGGAATGACTAGACAGGGTGCTGTGTATGAGAGAGCAGAGTGGAGCAGAAAAGCTAAAGAAAAAGAAGTTGAGAAAAAAAAAGAAAGAGAGACAAAGACTTGGGTCTCATCCTGTCAGCTTGTTTGGAGATGTCGACGGCCATGACAAAAGTTTCACCAAAATCCTTGAGAAAGGAAGACCGGAGTTGAGCTACAAATTTTCCAGTTGCTGGAAGTAGTGCAGCTTTGGGCTACAGGAGTTCTATATGTATATATATATATATATACACTACAGACTGCTTACAAACACATTTCGTATTTATTCTACCAATAATTCGTAGCCCATGCATCAAATCTGGACATTCAGTTACTCCCAGAAAAACCTACAAGAGCGGACCCACGTTTCCGAAAATGTTCAGCTGTGATTTGAGATTACCCAAAAAGAGAAAAAAAAGTATCAGAATATCATTCAAATGACGAAACGCTCGCGCTACGGTGTCAGACCCGGAGAGACTCTGCAACACTTTTACAGCCGTAGTAATTTCAGAGATTTATCGCTTGTCCGCTTCGTAGAATTTTTCGTTACTTTGCTCAGAATAGCATGACATAAATAGCATGAAGAATATTTTCACTCCTGATCAGAATAAGATTTATGAGACAAACTTACTTCAATATAATTCTTTTTTCTATTGGAGGATGTTGTACTGTAAGTGGTTTGAGTGCAGTCAGACCGTCTTTATTGATGGAGTCTTACGAGTCCGTCCTGGGGAAAGGATAGGTGGCGTGGAGTGTCACTTGAAAGATGGATGTCTGGTGGTTGTCCAGCACGAGTTTAATTCATGGTTGAGAAAATTCATATAAGAAAATGGGAATGATATGAATAACGTTTTCAGCTGATTAACATTATCACTCGCCTCCTGTATAAAAGCAATTACCTCCAGACTCCTATGCATCAGCCATCATCTCCAGAACACTACTACTGCTTCTTCTACTACTACTACTACTACTACTACTACTACTACTATTACTACTATTGCTACTACTATTACTACTACTAGTACTACTACTACTACTACTACTACTATTACTACTAATGTAGCTCCTGTTACTACTATTACTACTACTATGGCTACTACTATTACTACTGCTGGTACTACTACTACTGCTACTACTACTACATCTGCTTATACTACTAGTGCTACTATCAGTGCTGCTACTACTACTACTACTACTACTACTACTACTACTACTTCTTCCACCACTGCTACTACTACTCTCCATCCATACTATTCAGTATTGCTTTCCAGCATCCACACCCACCGACATCACACTATCACCACTGTCTTCACCACCCACTGACATCACGCACCACTACAAACAGCCACCATTCCATTACCACCACCATTGTAACATCATTACCTCCAACGCCCACCACCACAACAAATACATATAACCCCCTTCCTCCCACCCAACACCTCCTACCACCACCACCACTATAACTTATCCCCTCCAACACTCACCACCACCACTAAACTTGCCACCTCCAACACTCACCACCACCACTATAACATACCCCCTCCAGCGCTCAGCGCCACCACTATAACTTACCCCCCCCCAACACTCATCACCACCACTATAACTTATCCCCCTCCAGCACTCACCACCACCACTATAACTTGCCACCTCCAACACCCATCACCACCACTATAACTTATCCCCCTCCAACACTTGCCACCTCCAACACCCAGCACCAACACTTATCACCCCCTTTCTCCTCCACCCACCATCCATTAGCTAACAAACTGACAAATAAACCTTAAGAGCTCCCGATACCAGGAGATAAATCGGGATTACAGCAGAGTACTACATCATCCGATAATAAACCTGTTTGCCCGATATAACTCTTTCCTCATGCCAATTATAAGGTGAGGATAACCAATTTATGGCTACTCTGCCATCTTTCTCACCAGCGGTCGTGTGTGTGTGTGTGTGTGTGTGTGTGTGTTTCTGTGGTTTTTCCATTGAAAACCAAAATTCTTAAGTCTAGTGATATATGAAAGATATTTCACATCTTATTTTGTGAGTGCAAGGACACGTCACATCAAATTATCGTGAAGATGTTCCTTAACTAAGTTTGGCCGTGAAAAAATTATAAATATTTTAATTCTGATGGAGTCATATTTCAGCTGATTTTTTAAATTTACGTAAAATTAAATATAATTGTATCCAAGACATCAGATGATACTCTCAACTAATTCCAAATAATTCAAACAGCCACGCAGAACGCTGAAATAGATTCTTGGTCTTTACTTAGTATGAAATATGCATTTGGCATTGGGTTTACTGAATAAGACCTTCCACAATTTATGGTTATGTTTCACCTACTTTATAAGACTTCGTCTCATTCACTGGGACGTACCACCTTCTCTATAAGACCACCTGCCATTTAAATGAACATTGTTCCTTCTTTATAAGACCTTCCAACCAGTCACATGGGCGTTGTGCCTACAGTGGCTGCGAAAAACCTTGTCTGCCCCCCAGTATATTTTTTAGAATGCTATACACGGCTAAGGTTTATTGTGGGGAGAGTCGTATGAAGCTCTCAGGATGAAATCATCGCACATCTGGTCGCTGAGACTAATGTTTCTAACGACGTGAGCACCAGCAACCGGCCTCAGTGTGCCTCAGGCTATCCTAAGGGATTTTTTTTTCTTTTTTTTACTTGCTGCCGCTTCATTTTGGGAATTCCGCTCCTGGGCGCTGTATTTCTTCCTTCTTTGCTTCAAGATGGTTGACTCTTACCTTTCTAAGGAGGAGAAAGCCCCGATTCTCGTCTGAAATCAAGAAAATGTGAATACGAGCGAGATTTCTGGGCGCTTTGAGCACTGAGAACGCACGATCAGGTGGCTCCTCCCTGTAACACCTCATCAGTGTCTCATCTCATTCAGAAGATCGAGACCGTATAGACCGAAAACATGAAGATATAGTACTACAGGTTCCTTGCCCATTCGACGTCCAGAAGTCTGCAGATGGTACGCAAGGCACGAAGGAGAGATGACAGAAGTGATAAAATGTAAGTGTAACATCGCCTTTGAAAATGTGTGTGGGGGAGGAGTACTCATTAAGACCTTCCACCACTTGTAAAGACGCAATGTCTAGTTTATATACGACCTTCCGCCACTTACAGGGACATGCTGCCTCCTCCGTGAGACCTGTATGAGACTTTCCAACCACTTACAGGGACGATGTGTCTCTTCTATGAGACCTTTCACTGTAAGAGACCTCGTACATATACAGTGATGTTGTGACCCCTCTATACGACCTTCCATTATTTATAGGTCCACATCGTCTACTCCGTCAGCAGGACCCACCCTCCGGTCTGTTTAGTTTAATAAGACCTTTCGCTCTTTTAAGCAGACGTGGTACATGCTCTACAAAGCCTCTCCCCTCCCCGTGAACCGGGACCTGCCATTGTAGTGGGATTATCGGATTTCCATGAATAGAACATTGATTATCTTTAGTGCGGGTCACTAATACATTTCAGGCTGATGGACCCTGACGCAATATTTCCTCTTCGGTGGAATTTCTTGATCGGTCGGGCGAGCAACAGCTGTAGGGCCACGGGCCCCATTATCTTCGACCTGCCAGCACGGAGAACTGTTCTAATAAAAGAGGAGTGTTGTTGGGGAAAGTAGCCGTTGTTGACTCTTGTTATTGCCGGCGGCTCTCGTGACGCTGGGGATGTTGGTCACGGTCCTGGTGTCTGGCGTTGCCAAGGTTAATACATGGACCCGGTTCGCCCTGGGAATAGAATAGTGGCAACGTTCCTGTCCCAGTGGAGGGTCCACACACACACACACACACAGGAAAGAAAGTAGATATTTACATCTCGTCTTTTACGGTACTAGTGTAGTCCTCCAAGGTCATCAAGGCTCTCGTTTGACCTCACTAATGCCATCTTACGGCAGGAGGTCACAGGTCACCCCCCATGTCCCATAGTGCCTGTAGCAGGTCGCGACGCGAGGTCGTGTGGTGACGTAGTACGTTCTCTAACTCCCCCCCCCCTTCCCCCTCCCCACCCCCCACCCCCAAAAAAATAGAAGTAATTGAAAACATCTGTGAAAATATTAATTTTTCAGGATATCCAAAAGGTTTTGGGAACCCAAACATGTTATGGGAATATGTTTAATGGTGCCGAAAAAAAGAATCACACTTTTCTCGAAAAGAAAAACTCATTTCTATAATGAGAGGCACATCAAAAAAAAAAAGAAAAATTACAAATTTATTCGATACCTCTTTTCACAAACCAATTGTTTTTGCAAAGAATGGCATTAACGTTACGTCCAGTGCTTTTAGAATCAGATCGCCTTGTTATGTGTTCATAGTAATGACCGTCGCTGTTGAAGCGCTAGGTACGAATTAATCACGCGATCAGCTGGATGTCATTGTGATAGCTAAATACTCTGGATACAGAGGGTCGTATGATGCAACGGTAAGTGATCAATCAGGATATTAATCATTGTTTTTCATTGACTTTGGGGACCTGAATTTTCATAATTTTGACCTACGATAGTTCATGGGGATGGCTCCTATATCGTCATATAATCATCTTTTATAATCATCAGATCGTCACATCACCTTCACCTGTAATCATGGTAATTCTACAGTCATGCTCATGTTTAATCATCGCCTCTGTC
This sequence comes from Panulirus argus, assembly GCA_038088735.1. Lineage (NCBI taxonomy): Eukaryota > Metazoa > Arthropoda > Malacostraca > Decapoda > Palinuridae > Panulirus > Panulirus argus. Next base: position 9,230 of record JAYMFT010247005.1, read on the forward strand.
CTCACCTTCACCTATAATCATGATCATACTTCACTGATCTTGGCGCATATTCACCCAAACATCTCTATTTTCACCTATAATCATCATAATTCTGAAGTCATTTTCACGTACATTCATCAGCTAACTGTTACCACCTTTGCCCATAATTACGGTCATTCTCAACTCATTTTCACGTATAAACATCACCTTCATTATCAGTTTTACCCATAATCATCACACACAAAGATGTTCACCTTCAAAATATCATCCTTAAGTCCATCATCATCACAGATAATCATCTCCCTCACTGTCATCATTATCACGTGCATTATCACTGATCATCATCATTATCATCATCATTATCATCATCTTCCACTTCCCTTACCGCCCACCCAGCTCACTATCATCACTATTATCTTCAGCCATCGCTGTCACCGACTGTAAGCAATTACTCAAGGCTTTGTGACCACAGGGAGGTAAGGTTCACATTTCCCGCCTCGCCTTATGGGATCATGCCATTTCTTTCACCCTAACTCCAGCTTGTTCTTGACACGCTTTAAGTGCTCTCCTACAATGAAGGGTATGTGCGTGTGTGCGTGCGTGTGTGTGTGTGTGTGTGTGTGTGTGTGTGTGTGTGTGTGTGTGTGTGTTTGTGTCATTGATCACAGAAAGAAGTTCTGGAAATAAGGCTGGATATGTGGTCGTAGTTCTTCATCTCTCTCTCTCTCTCTCTCTCTCTCTCTCGCGCGCGCGCGCGCGCGTCATCGGTCCATTAGAGATTTTCTCTGTACCGAAAAAAAAAGAAAATACAGCTGTATATGTAGCCAGCAACATCGTACCAGCTGCTTCTGTCGAGAGACTTTTCCTGACTGATGGTAAAAAGCCAGACACTCTTTACGCTACGTTGGTGAAGATGCTTCAGAAATCTTTGTTTGCGTGGTTCGTGTGGTACGTGTTGTGACTGAGATGTGTGGTGACCGAGGTCTGTGGTGACCGAGACGTGTGGTGAGTGACGTGTGTGGTGACTAGTGTGGTGACCGAAGTGCGTGGCCATCTATGGCCTAAGTGCGTGTGGCGACTGAGGTGTATGGTGCTTGTATGGTGATCGAGAAGTGTGGTGAATGAGACGCGCTTCGTTCGTGAGGTATGGCGACCAAGAGGCAAAGTTCCGTGTATGATGTATGACACAAGGTTGGGTTCGTTGTATTCATACACGCACTGTAGTCTTGTAAATTGTTGTATATGTTAGAAGATGTGATGAGGAAGTTGTGATGAGTTAAGATGTTATAGCTTGATGAGGTGGGGCCCCCGGGCGATGTAAGTAATACGAAAAGATAATGGGAGGAAGCGGGGTGATGATAAGGGTTTGGGGATGATGAAGAGGTCGTCTGCGTTGATGGTAATGACGCGAGATGATGGTCAGCAGGGCGTGGGGATGATAGGGTGGTGCTCGGGCGGCAAAGGGGACGGGGTGCGCGCGTGTTGACATAGGGGGCGTGGGTCACTAGCGAAAGAGTGGGATAATATTGAGGGCGTGGAATAATAGGGACGGTGTGAGATAATAGGGAATGCTTGGGATGATAGGAATCACAGTGAATGATAGGGAGGGCTGAGGATAATAGGGAGAGTGTAGATAAAAGAGCGTGTGTATGATAGGAAAGGCTTGGAGATAATAGAGCAAGGACGGGGGATTTATGTTAACTGAGACGGCACGGGTAGCTGAGGCCCTAATCAAGGCCATCCCATTAACGCTATA
>JAYMFT010247016.1:0-10963 GCA_038088735.1 Panulirus argus
ATATGTACTGTGCATATGTGTGCATGTATGTATATATGTGTGTATGTGGGGGATGGGTCTTTCTTCGTCTGTTTCCTTGTGCTACCTCACTGACACGGGAAAGAGCGATCAAGTATAATAATTAAAAAAAAAATTTTTGGTTATATTTGTTGAAGGTGAGAGCATCTATATAAATTACTGGAGAGTGAGGCAGGGAAAAATTTTTATTTCTGCTTTGGGGTTGGTGTTTATACATGTGTATATTTATGTATCCCCAAGACCAATTTCTATTAAACAGTCCTAGTATTACCAAGGGCTTTTGTGAATGTTTCTGGAGTAAAGATGAATAACTTTCAGAGAATTGTTGGAATTAAGAGAACAGACTGAATATGAAGTGTGAAAAAAATATTAAAAGCAAATGTATGAAAGGTTTTAAGTACAGTATGGGTATGTAGAAAGTATCACACATATGTTGGCAGTTAGAATGATTATCTCATCCAACAAATCAGCAGTTTACAAGAAGAAAAAGTACATAGCACTCTATAAGTGTGGAAGCCCATGTTCCACGTTAACACAATGGGCATGTGTTGAGGATGATTGTATGAAAGTTTTCCCCAAGGAAATCTTAAATACCTCATCCAACCTATGGAATGGTGAGGTGATGACACAAGAGGAACAAATATATCACCATAATAAGTACTGAAAATTGTGATTATTTTTGTCAACTAGCAAAAGATATTACACATACTACTTTACAATTTTATGAGTAATTTCTTTTTGAGCATTGTGCAATAGGTACTACTTCATAAATATGTGCTAACAGTTAGGCTTAGTCACTTACCAAATAAGTTTTTTTTTTTTTTTTTTTTTTTTTTTTTTTTTTTTTTTTTTTTACACAAGACTTTGTGGTACCCCCTTCACTAAAATGTGGGGATTCCATACCCATCAATCCATACACACCATTCGCTGCCATAGTTGAGGCGTATGCACCTTAATAACTCTGGAACTGTGAAATGAATGGAGAAAAATTACCCAGGACATGGTTAATGTAGACAGCATATATAAATTTAAATTGCATCATAGATGAAAATGTTCAAGAGATGGGTCCCCACAAGCTTAAAATTCCCTTTGCACAATGTACAAATATTTTTATTGTCACAACTGTATTATCAAAGTATGGTATGTCAAGTTTACATAAACATGATCATGAAGTTTATTTGGGAAAAGATTATCACTCATTTGTAACAGATTTATTCATCTTGGGACATAATGCAAGTTGAAACTGTGTTTCAAAGTAATGTCATGATACAGAGAGGTCCTCAGGTTAGAAACTAAAGCATATGCAATAAATTTTAATACTACATGAAAATTGCAAAGCAAATTTAAGCACATATGATTACAGTGATGAAAACTGCCTTCTCAGTTCCTCACAAGGGGTTTTTGTGCTATCAGTGAATAAGGAAATTCTTGTTTAACGATGAAGCACAATTGTACAAAATATTTATGCTTTTGAGACTACTTTCATTGTGAACTGAGAATCACTGCATTCTAGGATTTGCAATATCAAAATTAAAAGGGGAAAAGTAATGCCTGATTAAGAGTAAAGACATAGTGAGTGAACTGGCTTACACCAATACCTTCATTGCATATTTCTACAATTAACACAAAATTGATAACCAAAGTAAAAAACATTCAAAGTTCATAAGTAACAAGAAATGGATAGCAACTCATTCATAAAATGAAGGTGGATCATGCAGGTATGAACATTCATAATTTCACTGTCAAATGTAAGTGCCAGAATATGTCTAAAATGTGTATGCCTAAGATGAGAAAAACTGATTCATGCCACGCATCAAAACTGGAGAAATCATGGGCCGATGCTTACATTATATACAAGACTCTTATGTATGTGAACTGCAGATCTTGGAAACCCCCTTATTAAAGCATTTTTCATCTATCATACATTAAAAAAACAAAAAGATTGTGAATCTGTTGCAAATGTGAAGCAAAGCTAAAATGAACCAGTTATTTTTTACCATATTTAGTATATGACAGGAAGACTGTATTCACCTCTACTCAATTATCATCGGACACAGTCATATTCTACATGAATTTCTCGGATAACTTCAAGTAACGTCAATGGCACAGCCAGGTATTTTGTTGTTACTGTTAGATCACTATCAACACCATGAAAGATAATTTCTAAAAAAGTAGGCCCATAAATAGAGGGTACTAAAGGAGAGCTGTCCCCCAAAAGGCATGGTAAGGACTATATCCTGTTTACTGGCAGTGTACTTTCAGGTAGTCAATAACTGTGAAGGCTCTGGCACAACTGTAGACATTACTTTTCACTAAAACTGTGTCTGGATTGATGGTATATCAAAGTCCCTGACACACAGCCTGCAGATGGGGCTGGAAGTGTTTAAGATAGCAACCCAAATGCAGGTTCAGTAAGGTTACGCACCATAAAAGGGAGTCCACGTCAGTCAGGGTCAAGCGAGGTAAACATGAGTGTGGAAGGGTTCACATTCAGTACTGCCAAGGCCTGGTCTGTTTACTCCATATGCTGGTGAAGTTAGTGCTCACAGTGGTGACAAGATGAAGGACGCCTCACCTTTACCAAATCCTGGCTACAACACTGACAACAATGCATTAGCAACAGATTAATGAACATATTCCAAATTAAGTAATCAAAAGTAAAGTTATAAAGTTTAAATGGGGAGACTGACAAATTGGTTGGGTTGTGAGTTTGAATAGAGAAAGCCTGAAGGGAGTAGAGTGTTTCAGATACCTGGGAGTGACCATGGCAACAGGTGGAACTTGGACGCTTAAGTTAGCCACAGGGTAGATGTTGAAGCTAAGGTCCAGGGTGTACTGAGGATTGTGTGCAAGGAAAGTTTATTGGCTACGAGGGCAAAATTTGTTATGTCTGATGGTACAGTAGTCTCAACAGTACTTTATGGATGCAAGGTACAAGCCCTAGATCAAAGAATGTGGAAGAATGTGAATGTGTTGTAAATGAAATGCATTCAGATAATACATATTGTGAGGATGACTGATTGAAAAGGATACAGAAAGAGAGATGTGGGGGATGCTAAAATGGACTGGACATATGGAGAGATAAGTGAGAAGTTGACTAATGGTGTACATGTCAGAAGTGAAGGGGAAAAGGAGAAAGGGATGACCGAACTGGAGATGGAAGGATGCTTTGAGAGGCTGGGGCCAGAACATTCAGGAGGGGATGAGGGGTGCATGAGATTGAGTGGAACGGGGTGATGTGGTATACAGAAGGCAATGTGTTGTCAAAGGGCTAAACCAGAACAAATGCTGCTGTCGGGTGGAAACCACAGAAAATCTGTGGATAAGGGGCTCTGGTTTTGGTGCATTATACAAGAAAGCTTGAGACTGGATGTGAGGAAGGGCAATTTCTTCTTCTGTTCCTGGCACTACCCCACTAAGCGGAAAATGGCAAACACGTAAAAACTAAGAAATTTGATGACTACGAGAGCTTTGTTAGTTTTTATATCCTTCATGAAAAGGATGGGCTCTGCATTCTAGTTTTACTCACTGTCATCACTATAGTGAAAACTGTAGAATAATGTCAGATACTACAATAATTTAAATAATGCCCTAGTAAAGTTTCCTGCAAATGTAAGGCATATAACACACCTTGGAAATACAATATTTTGCTATTTTCACAAACCAGCTGATGGCAATGGCATATATAACTGTGTAATGAAACACTTCCATCTCTTCCTCCAAATCCACCTAATCATGAAAGCCTAAATGCAACAATCTTTAAAATACCCCATAATAATATGTAAGATGTTTTCCTGTCACATACAATATATGGCGAAAGCATTTTGCATTGTTTCCACTAGAGCAAAAATGGTAAAAAACAGAATGTTTCCTATTGTATTCCCCAACAGTTTCATTCAAAGCATCAGCATAGAAACAGGATCATTAAGATGCTTCACAATATACAATACACTGGTTCACATGAGTTTCACTGACTTGAAGTTATCCTTGGTCAAAAAGTAAACATTGACTAGTTATTTCAAAATCATAGATATCATTTACATCACTTGGCATGGTAGTGAATCAAAGAATAATACCAAGATCATTTCACTCCTTGATGACTTATGGCTTGCAATTACAGCTATTGAGCAGGGAAGCACATTCCCCTTCAGTTGTCATTAATGCAAGTTGGTGATTTACCTTACCTTCTACTTGTTCAGACAGATGTACATACCCTGATCCATTCTGATTTACATCAGATAACAAGGCTGGGAGAAAAACCTAAGGTAACAAATAAAATTTACAGAATAGTCTATTATTCAAAATTCATTTCTCTTGCCAAATCCCTTCCCCTTCCTCTTCCTCTTCCCTTTGACTTATCTTCTGCAGCTGCCTTTTGTGCTCGACGCCTCTTCACATCCCAATTGTAAATGCGAGCCATGGTCACTTCTGTTGTGGTGATTTGGTTTCTGTGAGTGAAGGAAAGATAATTAATATCCAATGAGGAATAGATAAGAGTGGATGGCATTGCAGCTAAATTTTTTGGGATAGGAGCTGACTATGTTTTTGACAGTAATTGGGATTTTCACTGTATGTAAGGATCAGGGTGAGGCTTCAAAGTACCTTTCACTCTGTCCTTCCACCTCTTCCTTGGTTTCACCCTCTAACTTGTTCCTCCCACTTCTGACATGTACACCCTATTAAACATCCTTTCCTCACTCACCCTCTCTATATGTCTAAACCATTCCAACACACCCTCTTCATCTCTCTCATACATATTCCTCTTACTACCACACCTCAGTCTTACTCTATCATTCTTTATTCAATCACCCATCCTCAAACATTTCATATCCAACACATTCACCATACCCTTTACATTTGTTTTTTGAAGCCCATGCTTTACATCCGTATAGCACTGACGAAGCCACTGTACCATCTAACATACCCGTATTTGCCCTTAAAGACAGGGACCTCTCTTTTTACACATTTCTAGAGTAACAAGACCTTTCCCCTTCACACAAACTAGCTCACTTCAGTTCCTCATGGCTCCATCTGCTGCCATGTCCACTCCTAAATATCTAAAACACTCATCTTCCTCCAAATCCTCTCCATTCAAATTAACACTCCAAATAACCAGTCTTTTTTAGTGCTGAACAAAGTAGCCTAGCTTTTATTCACATTTACTCTTTCCTTTCACACACAATCCCAAATTCAGACACCAGCTTCTGCAGTTTCTCACTTGAATCTGCCACCAACACTATATCATCAGCAAACGACAACTGACTAACCTCACAGGCAATCTTCCCTCCAGCACACTGCATACCTGCTCCTCTCTGCAAGACCCTTGCATTCACCTATCTGACAATCCCATCCATAACCAGATTAGAGTCATGGTGACATCACACACTCCTGCCACAGATTCACTTTCACCTGCAACCACTCATCTTCCTCTTTACCTACTCGCACACATTCCGTACTCTCTTCATAAAATCTCCTCACTGCTTCTAAAAGGTTGTCTCCACCACCATTGTTCCTTCCCAAGCTGATGCTCTGTGCATGCCACCATCCTCACAATCACAACTCTTCCATACAGCTTACTAGATACACTCAACTAACATATACCTCTTTAACCAGAACACTCATCTTCGTCCCCCTTGCCTTTATACAGTGGCACTATACAGGCATTTTGCCAATCTTCAGGCACCTTACTTGATCCATACACACGCTGAAAATCCAACTAACCAATCATCAACACAGTCACCTCGAAATACCAGACACTCCAGTCACTGTGCTTTCACCAAAGCATGTGCCATGTCCCCCATTCCTTTATAAAAGGGCACTATACATGCATTCTACTGGTCCTCAGACACCTCACCTTGGGCCAAACATATAGTGAAAAATCTGACTAATCAACAAACACTGTTACCTGCTTGTGAAATTGAACTGCAATCCCATCCATTCTTTCCACTTTGCCATATTTCATCTTATACAGGTTTATACCAACTCCTCTCTTGTGGTTTTTATAGTATTTCTATAATTCATATGGAAATCTGTAAAAATAAAAAATCAAGCAATGTCCCAAGTACTTCAGAATATTTATGATGTACCTGAATCATAATTCCTGTTTTCTAGATGCTGTTAATAATTACATAGAATAAAACTATGTATCTATATCAGTGAAGCCTGTTCTTACTTGGAACTCCCTCAAGGGGGTGGCAATAGGAATAGTCTTCATAACTAATGAACTGTACTGATGCTGCTTTGCCTTTAAGTGCCTTACCCTTAACAAGCAACTGGCAGAGGGCAACTTTAGCACAATATTTGCTGAGGCTCCTGTGTAATGCATAATGTACTATAATAAAACTTACCGCAAGAAATCAAGATCATGATCTACTTGTGTTAGATTCTTTGTGGCATTGCCCAAGTTCTTAGACAAAAGACCTTCTGCATCCTCCAAGCCATACTCCAACATCACATTGGCCTGTGAAGATCAACAATTTTAAAGTAGCAAAGGCCTCAACATCATGTTCAAAAGATTTTAAGCCATTCTCAAATTATCATCTATATGTCTATCTATCTATATCTCTGACATCTGCTCCCTCCTGGAACTCCCTCAAGAGGGTGGCCACGGCAATAGAGTCTCCATAACTAGTGAACTCCAGCACCACTTCTCAAGCCTTTAATGCCTCACCCTTATTGGGCTACTGCCAGAGGGCAAGTCTAGCGTAGTGATTGCTGAGGCTCCTTCTTAATGTTCCTACTGACTACTACCTAATGCTCCCACCTAATGTTCCAAGCTACAATTTCTACTTAATGCCCTTACCTACTTCTATCTACTGCTCCTACCAGTTTGCCAAAAGGCAGGGATAATACAAAGTGCTAACTGCAGGAAAATCTAAAGTAACAAAGAATAAGCTGTGTAAGTTAAGTATTGTCTAGTGTTATGTATGAGGAGATATTGTATGTTTGTGGTTAGAATGCCAGCAGTCCACATGTGAGTGAGGCAGAGAGAAAAGACAGCTACCTGGGTCAGAGGAGTGCAACTTGACAACCACTGAAGTGCAGGCTCACTACACAGCTGTCACTAACCCTCCTAATACCTGGGCAGGTAGTACTGGTCATATACCTCCCTGGTCATTGGCTGCCTACTAACTACTACTGTCTATTACCTATTACCAACACTGTGGCGTAGGTCAGGCAGGTCAAGTTTTGAAGTTACATACATATTACCAGCTCACACACTATGGCATGGTGTAGTAGTTAGCATTACTGACCATGAGTCAGCACAGGCCAACCCAGGGTTGAATTTGCATGGGTTTGAATCCTTGGCAAGGAAGTTGGCCTACACCAATGTGTTCATCCTCTCCTTAAGGCCAGTCAATAAATGTCTTATGCTGTGGCATGTGTGAAGATACATACATACATAGGAGTAAAGACATGGTACATACATACAAGGTTAAGAGACAGGGCAACGCAAGTGTAACACTAATTCCTTTTAACACACAATTAGTAATCACAATAACTCAACAAACTTGAACGTATATACTTAAACACATCTTGATGAGTACAAGATAACTTATGGAGGTGGCTTGAGGGGCATTTTGGGATTGGAAAATGGTCCATCATAAGAAACAAAAAGACATAAATCACCTGCTGAACTACATTATAAGAGAATACAAGGACATACGAATTAATCTTGAAGATGGGCTGAAGGCCCTTTCTAGGGGATGGGCAGAGGTCCCCTTGCAGATGATACACAAATTACTGGTAACAACAGAAAAATAGGAGCTAAGTTACTGAGGTAGGATGTAGATCCCATTCATTCAGTACATGATATATGGATAGAATCACATATAATAGAGGATTTAGTACATAAGGCAAGTTACAGTCTTAGCATTGACCTATAACATAACAGCATGCTGGTCTATTGTACATCCTGCAATATGCCACTACTCTACCAAGGGTTTGGTGGCAATTTTTTAAAATTCCCAGCTGATGTATGATTCCATGTTTTATCAGATGTCACAAGCAACCTAATAACAAAGCTGAAAAATTATAAAATGATCACACATTACAGTTAACCTTTAATCTTCAAAGAGAATGTAATTGCATCATCAAGACATGAAGCCAAATTTATATGGCAACTAGAGTCGTCAGTTCTATTATATATGAAATAATATCTCATGCATCAGTGTTCATATTTTGACAAAACTAATGATATTTTTTTCGTATATTCATGTAAATGTGGTTGTGTGTGTGTTGACGAAGGCAACAAAGAGGGGCAAGAGTAGGGAGAAGGGCTACAAATCCCCTCCTGTATCATTTTCCAAAGGAAAGACCAGAGGAGGGAGCCAAGAAAGCTCATCCTCCAATGCTCGATCATCTGTTCCTGACGCTACCTCACTCATACAAGAAAGAGCAAACATGTATGAAAGACATGTATAATATGTTGAAATACATGTAAATGATATGTCATGATTCACTCTGTCTATGTGTAACTAATCATTCTTAACTATCTGTGCAATATAGTAAAGTTGTTCTCCATCCATGGGGCCCCGTCTACTGAACTTTGCTGTCATAAAACTTTCTGAAGTTTTGTATATCATCAGAACTTGCAAATTCTTTACCTGGCTTATCCCATTAATCCAATATTCCAGCAATTAACTGACATTTCTTGTTTCTTATAAAATTTCATTTGGCCTCTAGCTGTATATTTCCTAAGATGTTGCAAACAAGGACCATGGGTAAGAAACTATTTGGAAGAGTTGTACAGAAGCACTCTTATAGTGTAAGACTAACAGATGAGTGGAATAAGCTATGCTGACATTTTGCATGATGACTGCACCAACTCTGTGTCAGCATAATACAATATTTTTTTCAGTATCAGTCATGTCAGCAAAGATGACTATAATAAACTCTGAGGTGATAGCTGTTACTGTCAGTTAAAAGTTAAAAGGTCTCATTTGTCATGGTACAAGAGGATCACAAACATACATAGGGTGACAGTCAGACACATGCAATGGGCAATACAAGTGCAAGTAATTTTACTGATAACAAACAGGTATTGGAATATTCTGAATTACTGGAAAAATAAAGCATACTTTTATAATTTAAGTTAATTTGTAACTTTCAGTAGCAAGTAAGGCCCACAGCCCCAAGCATTACTAATTGACGAGGTCTTAATGTATTATCTTAAGATTCCTTTATAATAATAGAGGTCTTAAGATTCCTTCATAACACAAGAGGTAAAGATTATTTTTGATAGTTCACTTATGGTAATACTAACACTTACAGCAGAGACCTAGGCAATGATTTGCAAAGATAACAGCAGAATACAAGAGGCTAAAATGAGAACACTGAAAACATTAGTCTGGAATACAAGGAAAATAAACTATAAACGAGAGATTAAGGCAAACAGTGGAAAATCCGAAACAGAAAAGCAAAAGTAACACTGCTTAAAAAAATGGAAAGAAAATGCAGCTTTGATGACCTAAAAGCCTATCTGGTAGCTGAGACAATAAGTAAGAAATAACTTACACCAAGCCACAGACAAACACGATCAGTTGGGGGGATGTTGGCTTTCATGTACACCTGATCTGACAGAAGAAACCTTGTCTCAATGACTTCTGCTGTGTCCTTCCTCGTTTTCATTTCTTTCACAATTTGTAAAGAACTCTTGATGTCTGGAATCTGTGACTTCAACCTGTCAAAATAATTTCCAAACTTTTATATATGACAGTACTTTACCTTCAGAATTTTACAAAATATGTATAAATCCAAAACTACTCATTACTATACAACCAAACTGTGCCTTAAATCACACCATGAACCTCAATAAACCTCCAGTCTAACAGGACCCCTGGACCTCACCAGACTAAGTTTGGGATCTAAAGGAAATTTCCATGAAAGTCCGTTACATCAAAGTTAGTGCAGTAGGTTAGGACACAATGGACTGAGTTTGGGATGTAACTGCATATCTCATTTCCCCTACTACAGTCTGGTTGTGACAGTCTGTTGTGCATCACTTTTTCTTTATCTGACTAACTTTCAATGTTCTCTCTGTACATGTGCATCACTGATTTACAAAGGTTTGACTGTACAACAGAATAAACTCCCTGTTATTTTGCACCTTGCAACTTTGATGGTACTGGATAAGCAGATTTTCTGTATACATTATAATGGAGAAGATTAAAATTGACTAAAAATACAGAAAAATATCAAATGTATGCAAAACAGAACAAGAAAAAAATCTATTCCTTTCCATTACACTGTATACTCACCAATCTGGTCTGTTGGTTTCTATTTTCAGACTCCTTGCATTATGACAAGAACCTCTGCATCATAGTGCTTCACTGTGTTTGCACATTTCCATTCATTTGAAAAACTGGTGGTACTTGACCTTTTGGCTTTGAAATCAATTTCTAGCTACATTTTCAAGAATGTGAATTCTCCAGTAAAATACATAAATGGCAAGTGATCCTTTTTTACTACCTTTTTATCAATGCAAAACAAAGTTTCCATACCTGACTTTACCGTATTTTCAAAAGATCTGATTGCAAGAAAAACAGAATAAAAAAATATAAGAATATTTAAGTTCTACTGCCAAGAAAATGGCATAAATAAACTTCCTAAAGTGAAACAGATTTCTTGTAACACACTCAAAATGAACTAATTGTAAAGGACAAGAAAAAAAAGAAAGTGCCAGATTTAGAGAGCATTAAGCACCCCATATTGCCAGTTCATATGCAAATGTAAAAAAATCATTATATATATACCTCGCTGACACAGGGTGGCGATGCTGCTCACTATGGGGAGGAGTGGCTCCGGGAATGGATGAAGGCAAGCAAGTATGAATATTGTACATGTATATGTGCATGTGTATGTATATGTATGTGTATAATATATATATATATATATATATCCCCTGGGGATAGGGGTGATAGCGCTACCTCGCTGACGCGGGAAA
>JAYMFT010247027.1:0-10963 GCA_038088735.1 Panulirus argus
AGAGAGAGAGAGAGAGAGAGAGAGAGAGAGAGAGAGAGAGAGAGAGAGAGAGAGAGATTTGCTGATAACTACGAGGAAAATTGAAACACGAGCTCGAGTGCACTTTCGTGTATGATTTCACAGTCAGAGGAGATGTAATTAACTCTACAAAACGTTACCCAACTCTACTGCGGTTACCCAACTTTACTGCCTACATCTGCTTATCCCTCTGGACCGAGGGTATATGATTTATCTTCATACATACAAATGAAAACTGGAAAACAAGCCTGTGTTTATGAGAAGCGACAGTGGTGAGACCTGTGGCGATGAGACAAAAGCAAACCAAGCGCTAATGTGATACATCAACTATGCTTCCTGATGAAGGTGCGTCATGATGATCGGCCCTATTTTAATATGACAGTTGCGCCAGTCTACAGCTCATAACGGAGAGGAGAGTCAGACGCCTAATATGCAAGCCATCAGGTCTGTCATATGCCGTAGGGGCGATAGGCTTCACCACCACATCAGAAGTTTCCGGTTTTGCTCATGCCTTACAGTATACCTATTTGTCCAGGACATATTCTGTGCTTGCTTCGACATTTTCAAGGACAGGTCTGTTTCAGATGGTTGAGGTCTACTTTCGGCATACAGTACGCATAGGTCGAAAGGACCCACCATGTCTTGATATGTTGTAATGTACCATATACGTTGCATGTACTTTATATGTAATGTACCATATACGTTGCATGTACTTTATATATCACTGTATATGACTGATATATTCTTTTCTTACTGAGGCAATTGTAAGGTACGAAGCTAGGCAACAAACGGTGTCGCTGCTGTGTAGTGTATATGTACTTTTTCTTTGAGTGTGTGTGTGTGTTGGGGGGGGGGTAATAAACGGCCTAAAGGTTTTTAATTTCTATGATCAGAGTTGTTAGTTCTAAAATGGTTTATCTTTACTGATATGTACTGTTAATGTATGTATTTTTTTCTATTTCTTTTAAAGTGGGTCTAACGGAGCTAAGATCATTCACACTGTTATTGTGTATATGGTCCATGGTATAATGACAAGAGAAAGATGAAAAGCTTGTACGTGATAACTCATATCTGCCCATATAATGTTTCGAAGAAGCATTGCGTGTTAAGGAGAGGTTACAGGTCGCGTTCCGACAGTGTACAGTATCATTGTAAAGGTCATCCATTTATAAACATTATGCATGACTATCAAAATGCACGAAACGCCTCAGGTATATTGACTCTCAACTTTACTGCCTTCTCCCGCTTCGTTAGTTAATTTTCTATATTGGAAAGAAGAACGACTCGGTAGATTTCAAGGATATTGTCGTTCTCATTTGCGTGTATAATACAGGCATGTTTTCAAGATCAGGCTACAACAGTCGGAGTTTCAGGAGAAATGATAAAAAGTAAACCTTAATTGTGATATCCGTATCGTTGACTGCCTGGTAAGAAAGAGCTCCTGGGCAAGCAGTCCGTCTGCCGTCTCCACTCCACGCACATGTGAGCTTGTGTTCGACCATCACTGAAATTTATTGTTTATGTGACGGTTGCGAAATAGTGTTATTGATGTAGTTTCCTTAAAAGTAGCTAATTAGTGATTACCTTGATCCCGTACAGGCGTTTGAAAGGAGACTGTGTTCAGTCAAGAGGACATGACTCCCCAAGTATTGATTAAGCAGCTGGGTCTGGTGCTGGCGCTCACGATCATGATTGTTAATACTGCCCAGTTACACCCCTTACAGCCCTCCTTCTCCTGTGCCACCACAGACACAAGATTAAGACAAACGGTCACTACAACATGGTCGAGAACAACAGTTACGGTGTATACTGACCAGCTGCTGGCGGTGGTCAGGGATTTACCACCTGTTGTGCCTGGGTACCACCTACCTTGGTCTGCATCGTATCTCCCTCCACCAGCAACGTACACACCCTCAAGTTCTACGTCCAGAATACAAATGCCAAACGCCACACATCAATCGGTGTCCGTGGTTAATATCGTGATTTCTCCGTGTCGCTGCGGCGTTTGCTCCTCTTTGGTGCAAGAAGACCCTTGTGTTTGTACTCCAATATTTGGCTGCGGGGTGGAACCTTGAAGGCTGCAATGATAATCAGAATCATGAACAGTGCTTGAATTTGAATGCTTTTCTTAAGATGAGTGAAACACGCATTCTTACAACTATTTCCTTATTTCTAATCATTTATATTTCTATACTGCAAAAGTGTTAGTAGTTATAGTAATATATATATGATATACAATAAGCATCAACATAGTCTTATGGAAAATCTTTAGAATCTTATCAAAAGGAAAGCTTCATTTATAATGGTACATTTCCTAATGACGCATTTGTAGCGTTGCCCCAACGCCGCTTCTAAGGGATGGTTGCATAGAACTGCAGGCTAATTCGCATTCCATATGGCGTGAACCACCTCGATGCTTTGCGCAACCTCACCTCTTCCCTACATAGTACTGTCAGCTGCAACCTTAATTTACACCCTAGTCACTTCAAGCATCCCAAGGAGTCATAACTCACACCTCGTGGGTGTCAAGTGCAACGGGCCG
Source organism: Panulirus argus (assembly GCA_038088735.1). Taxonomy (NCBI): domain Eukaryota; kingdom Metazoa; phylum Arthropoda; class Malacostraca; order Decapoda; family Palinuridae; genus Panulirus; species Panulirus argus. Next base: position 2,561 of record JAYMFT010247027.1, read on the forward strand.
TAAAATTGAAGCCACACATATCTGCAGCACTGAAAGATATAAATTCAGGTTCAAAAGATATAAACAAGATGCAAGGCTTCATTTTTGATAAACTGCATATATGAAATTCCTCATTTGATCTGGGTACTCTGTCATTATGACATTTATGGCAATGCACAGGCAAACTTGCTCTGTCTCTACTGTGGTGACCCAAGTTCACCTTAATGACGTCGCCATTAGCAGGGGACAGCTTGTGACAGCACCTGACCTAATCCTCGGAAGAATGTTTGGTGGCCCATCCTACACATCTGCACCTGCAGTATTAATCTCTTGTCTCATCGCCACAGGTCTCACCACTGTCGCTTCACATAAACACAGGCTTGTTTTCCAGTTTTCATTTGTATGTATAAAGATAAATCATATACCCTAGGTCCAGAGGGATAAGCAGATGTAGGCAGTAAAGTTGGGTAACCGCAGTAGAGTTGGGTAACGTTTTGTAGAGTCAGCAGTGACAGAACAAAAGCTGCCTCTGTAATTATAGTTGACCTGACATATTACATAAGAAGCGCCGTTCTTCCGGACTTAACATCGAGTCCATCAGCATGGGGAAAGGTCAGAAGCTTGCGACATCTTGAATACCCGGGTATCACCGCAGCAAACTAGTCAGGCAGTTTGCTCACCACTCGACTACAAGTGTACCACTCCGGTACCTGAAGTATTGGCGATGTGACTCCAGACTCAAGCCGCCCTTAGGGCATCTCCGTCAGTAGATGTCCCAACGGGACTCCTGACGAATCATCTTAGTGGCAGGTTTCACTGTGGCGCCCCACCTCATAAGTCTTCCTTCGGCAGGAATCGCATGGGACCGCCTCCGCCCGTCACAAGCAGCAGCTGTAACAGCAAGGGACCTATGGCCACGCCCACGGCACTCCTGCATCCCTAGCGCCTCTTCAGGAACCTCCTGCAACCCTATTTCAATTCGGCAGTCGCCGCGATACGGGCCACACCTACCTTCTAAACGAGCTCCATGATGACTCGGCAGCCTTGCATTTCTTCCCCGTGCTCCTGCTTCTGCTGACGCCTACCACCACCAGCATCACAGGACGCCTGCCAAGCCTGTCTCGTATTTCTCAACCTATCACAACTGACCTCTTCTCTTCCCCTATAATCCTGCAGTTCCAGTATCTTATTGCCCTGTGTTATCTTTGTATATCCTACCCAATAAAGCATTGTTGTTGCTGTTTAACGTGTTTCCGTGTTCCCTCTCAGATATACCACTCCAATAAATCCCTATCAATATGCCCACCAAACAACCATAACTCGAGTATACATATGAAGCACCTAGGGAGCTGCGGTCTTATGTTTCTAAGTGGAAGGGATCACAATATAATCTATGACAATGTCCATGGACCAATGTGGGCTTACATTAATATCTTTAAACCTGAAATAGGCGACTGGCCGACCTACAGTTCCGACAAGAGGGAAGAGGTAGTGCTCACCTGCCTTCCAATGAAAACATTACCTAAAACTTCCCCACATAGGACAAAGTGCAATAAAACTCTAGCAGATTCACTAGATGTCCTACATACAATTTATACAGGAAGAAACTCATAGACAAATGACAAACACAAACCAACAATAAAAATATTTTTTTTCGAAGAGTTGATCAACATGATGTCTCATATTAACACACTGATTTTAACTACGTATTGTCCTGCATAATGTATTATGTTAAGACAACTTTTATACCTAGGAATTACTATCCTACTCCAACTGTTTAATGAAATTTCAGTTAGATATGTTTCGGCATTTGCTGATAGAGCTAAAAGATATTTTACACGAACATATAACAGCAAATATGTCGCTGGCCATTAAACCCATCAAAATAACTAATCAACCATCCTAATGGCCAAATTGATACCACGTTCTCACACCTACACCTTAAAACTGCTTTGTGATCTCGTGCCTCCTGCAGTCGTATTATCATGGGAACGCAACACAACCACAATCCCTTGGCAGTGCTTTCTCCCCTCTGGAGCACAACCACGGGACCTCGGTAAAACCTCATCCCTCTTGCGGCACAGGCAGCGTCTCCGTTCTACAGCACAACTATGGGACCTCGGCAACGTTTTTTTTTACTCTCTCTCTCTCTCTCTCTCTCTCAGCACCAGCACCATTAGACCTGGCAACGGCATTCCTTTACTGAAGCAGCACTACAGCATTCATGCTACACCTCTTTCCTACTCAAGTGCAAGCAGCAGCAGCAACGTGAAATAAGTAATAAAAAAGTAAAGCAAAAAAGTATAATGACTAACAATACTAACTTTACCCCAAAAAATACTTAAAATGTGACTAAAGTGATAAATGGGACAAAATTTCTTGGTCAAGATTAAAATCCTAAAACTCTGTGGAATTCTATTATTAAAACACATTTAAACAGTTCTACTCTGAATCTTATATTCTTTTTATATTTACAATAACTCTGTCATTACATTGTTATTGCTGGAGGGTTTGTTCCACTATGACAGATAGCCATTCTGTGAGCTGCTGACCAGCACATAAATGCACGCGCCGATACCTGGATATTGTCGTGAACGTGTTTCTGTAGTGTTGAGAAGGGTGGTTTGGCAATTAGGAATTTCGTTTGTACTGATCGTCCATGGCATTCGTAGATGCGGATCGGGAGGTATTGCATCGTCTTGCAAAGCATTACAGCCATTGCATTATATTGGTAGACAATTATTGACCAACTCCACAGGAACATCTTTGAACATGAAAAATGATAGAGTGGATTTCTTGTTTCATAAACTAATGTGTCCAAACTTAAGTAATAAAATGGACAATTTCTTGCAGAGTGTATATCTGCTCTTCTGAGTGAACACAATTGGAGAATATATTTCTTTCTTAGGTACAGATAGTGGTTTAGCTTGAGGGACTTTGTAAAGTGTTTTACCAAGACACATTTAAAGAAAATAAAGGAAAATCGTTGAGGTAATCTATTTTTCAGTTATTTTACTTTAGTGTGGAATTTACAAGAATAAGACAGAATGCTCTTGCAACTAAGGTTACCAACAAGTTGCGTTTATAATAAAGAGAAATAAGAGAAGTAAATTTCATGAAAAAAAAAACAGTAAATATAGGTTTTCTATACACTGACGTCGTGAAGAAACTCCTCACATTTACCGATTTTAACATTAGGAAACGGGAGGGTTTTATTTTTTTCCACTTTCGGGGTGAATCAATGCCGTTATGTTGGGCGTTCAAACAATTCATAAAGAAAGGAATATCGTCTGCATATCTAAAAGTCAAAATTGTATCGTCTCATATTGTCTGTTAAAAATATGAAATGCGATGGAAACTTCCAGCTACGTAACATCATGTTGACAAAAATGCAATAGCTAATATTGGACAAAGTGACACCATCCGTTTACTCAGATGTAGAGTCACTCAACAAATAAAAACAATTACTACAAGGCGAAGATAATCATTCCTTACACTTACATAATCCAGCACTGTTTGTATCGATGAATAGGATGCAAACAAATATTCCCGATGTGAAAAGTCTGTAAACAAAGAATGACGTCAAAGCTAACATAACACAAATACTGAAATCCGAATTACGGATTCCTTTTAAAAATTAAAAAGAATTCTTCACCGTATCTTTTGGTAGACATATCTCCCAGTATCAAGGAAAGTTGATAATTTTGGATCACATTAAGATTCACCCTCCAGTTATTTTTTTTTCATTTTTCCCTGATAAAGTAACCTTATCCAAGCGAAATTATTTTTTTGATATAGCACAGAAATATTTTAGAAGGCAAATTTTCTTATGTTCTATAATTTATTTTCTTGGATCTCCTGAAAGTTCGTTTAGGCTAGGTTAGATTAGGTTTGTTACCCTAACCTATCATAAAAGAAGATTGGAGGAGAAGGGAGCAAACCTTTTTTAACTAAACAGATTTCTCAATTTTTTTTTGAAATATCGGTTGACAACATGAAATTCGCAGATCTTACTGCCTTACTAAATGGGTGTACTGTAAACTTTCATTGACTTTAAGCTTTGAGCTCGTGCATGTGACGCTTAGACTGCTGTAACCTATCTGTCAATGGCTATAGCTACTTTATCACTGTGATTTATGTTAACTCCCAAGTATAGATAATCACCGTGAACTTCAAATTACTTATTTCCAAATTTAATTCATCTTTAGAAACTATATCTACTTTTCAATTACTACTACTTACAGAAAAATGCCAATTAAGTCAGTAGGTATGAACGACAAATAGTCTTCTGAAAATCTAGTGTACTCATTTTGTGTAAATATTTTGATCGCTAGAAATATTGTACGTCCAGCAATGTGTTTGCGATGCCATGGGGATGCACTGGCCAAAAGTGACGAATCGCTGCAAGTGTTCGCTAGTATCATAACAGTGATAAGGAAGCCAAAGCTTAATTTTTTGAACATTGGTCATCGACAAAAATTATATAAGGTGATTTGTTGTGACGTAAGTCATGAAAGTTATTAGAAACGATTGCAGTATGCTACATATAGTATGATTTTTATTTTGTATCATTTATTATGACTGCCATTCTGTTGAAGATTAGTGGTGCCACAGGTAATTTTTGTTTTAATGGAGAGGGTGTTTGATATTTGTGGTACCCTTATTCTACAACCTAACAACTTTTAACTTGTGTATGTTGTCTCCGCAGTTATTATAATTGTGTTTGTGGGGGCAAAGACGTGTATGTGTGAAGTTATAACACTTAACAACTTTGTATAGATGCGAGTCGTGGACCATGAATGCAAAAAAGGATGGCTGTGTCGGAAATGAAATACCTGAGAACAATATGTGGTGTGAGGTAGGTTGATATTGTAATGAATGACAGGGTAAGACAGAGGTGTGATAATAATTACAGTTTGACTGAGAGTTGATCAGGATGTGCTATGGTATAGTCTTATGGCAAGTGCAGGCAGACAGGCTGACAATGAGGATCTTTGTAGTAGAACTGGAGGTAGGTAGTGGGAGACCAAGGAGGTAGAACAATGAAGACAAAGAGGCTTTGGGGCATAGGGCCCCGAACTTTGGGGTGGGCGAAAAGCATGCGTGGGATATAATGAATTATTGTCATGTTGTACATTGTGGATTATTTGCTACGAATGGGCTGAACCAGGGCATATGAAGCACTCAAGGAACACTATGGAACACTCTGTGGCTTTGGTTCTGGATGTTTGGTCTGGTTATGGTGCATCATACTTGACTGCTTGAGAATGAATATGCACCAAGTCCGTGCTTAATGATAGAGATGCTTTCATCCAAAACAGTGTTTAGCAAAATTGTGGATAGGGAATCTCACTTCACCACATGATTCAGTGAGATAAGGGAGCGAGACTTCTCAATCTAATATTTGCACAAAATGAAATGCCAAAAAATATGCAGTACAATGCAGATACATCATTTACCAACGTATTTATGTAAGAAATACAGCTTAAGATATTATTATTTTAAAGTAAAACTACATTGCATTAAGTACAGGATGTTATGTCTATTCTGATCTTTGACTCAGGCTATCAACATATTCTTTATGACTTCTCCCTTGGTATGAGTGCTCTTCATTGCACCTGAAGATGTCTTGATGGAGACACTCTACTTCATTTTTTTTGTATGCTCAGGAATTGCTTACACTGGTTTGGGCAAGCCAAGAGCTCTGGCAGTATCATCAGATGGACCTGCATGCATACCAATCAGAATATTCAACTTTAATTCTCTGCTGATACTCTTCCTGTTTATCTTCTTCCCACAAGTGCAAGTCACTGGCACTTTTGGTTTGAGGTTACATTGAAACTTTTTAATTTAATCCTTGTCTTTATTATTTATTTCAGAATGAATGGTATATGAGCTAATCACTGGATAGCAACTACCACATGTATGCAAATGAAGCCATTGTTTTTCCTCGTGCTACCTCACAAAGATTTGAAGAAATTCTTGTGTATGAAAGAATTAATGAGAAATGTTTGTTGAATAGGTTTTATTGAATTGTATTCAGTGTTGGGACCCACAGATAAAATAGGGATTAAAATTCCAAATTTAAAGTTTGTTATATGAATTACCATACTTTTTATTAAAGTAGTTTGTTTTCCTCTTTTTTTCAGACAATCGTGTCCTAGCAAACTATTTGGAAGGTACCCCAATGAACAATTTTACCAAAGAAAATTTTTCTTTTGATGGTGAAGAAGAAGGGTTAAAACGGTATAATTTGGAGACAAAAGTAGATGTTAGGGATGAAGATAACAAGATACAAGTCCTTTCTGTTGGAATTCCAGGCAACAAACCAACAAAGTGTATCCTACTGCTTGGAGAAACAGGTGCTGGGAAAACCACCATAGTTAATGCTATGGTAAATGTCATGTTTGGTGTAAAGTTTTATGATGATTTCCGTTTGCAAGTAAAAGACCAAAGAGTTAGTAGTCATAGGAAGGCAACAGAGAGTCAGACAGATTTTATTACCGTGTATATATTGTATCATCAAGAGGGAATGATGCTTGAATTCAATATAATTGTCATCGATACTCCAGGATTAGCAGATACTAGAGGAGTGCAGCAACAGAAAAATGTAATGGTACAGTTAGAAATGTTTCTTACTTCTGACTATGGAATAGATGATCTGAATTGCATTGGGTTAGTTGCCAAGGCCAATACAAACAGAGATTTCATCTTCCAGAAAGATATATTGAGAGAAATTATGTTAGTGTTAGGAAATAATGTGCCGGAAATAACACAACTTTTTGCTACATTTGCAGTTGAGAAACCCATGGTTGATCAGATCGTTAGAAATGCTGGGGTTGAATTTAATAATATGTATGAATTTGATAATGGGGTCCTTTTTGCTCCTCATAAGCTCAGCCCCAGTGTCCGTAAAAGAGATCAAGATATGTTATCTTATAGGTGGGAAACCATGATTGAACAATATGAAAGCCTCTTTTCAGCATTAGTAAATGCTGTACCAGTGAGTGTAAAACTTCTACGTGAGAAGAAACTCTTAGAAAAGTGTATGAAAATACTGAAGACACAAGTTGAGGATGTAGGTAAGTTACTTACAGCCATGGAAATGAATAAGAAAATGGTAATTAAATACGAATTGCAAGAAGCAAAAAATAAAGGATGGAGGCAAGAGAGAAATGTGAAAAAAAAAAATCGATTGAGAATAGAGGAGGGCTTTCATGCCCACAATTGCCCTGACTGTAATCAGACCTGTATATTTCCATGCCCTGCAGAGAAAGAAGATGGTAATGCTGGTTTTATTGGAGGGATTGCGGGTGTCTTAGGTGGATCAGCTGCTGGAGCTGCTGCTGCTCAAGCTACAATTAGTAGTGCTGCTGCAGCAGCCAAAGCTGCTGCTCCTGCTGGGATTGCTACAACTGTTGGAGGCTGGGTGACCAGGGCTCTGGGTGGAACTGTTGTAGCATCAGAACTTGTTGCCACTGGAAGTGTTCCTGGCATCATGGTTGGAGGTGTGGTGGGTATTACAGTTGGAATTATAACTGGAACTTGCTGTGGCAGGTTGCTCCTTCAAAGTTCATGCCTTCCCCCAGGTAGAGGGGATGTATGTGGTGAGCAAGGATGCTTGCATTCTTTATCGCAACACATCAAAGAACAGGAAAGGATCATGGAGTACAGTGAATTAGAAGTGACTGTGAATGATGATATTAAGGAACTTTTTGATGTAGCTGTATCAAAAAAGACAGATGCAATGGCCAAAATTGTAAATGGCAAGCAGAAAATACAAATATGTAAGAGACAGGTTGCTCGGATGATATCCTCAACATGTGATTCTGTAAATCCTCAAGACCTCTTTGATAAACTAATTTCAGAGGTTCGTCTGGGTCATCCAGGTCACATCCATAATGCAGAAGGGATTCTTCAGATACTTATGAAGGCTGTGGCAAAACTGTCAACATGTGAAGCTGATCAAGTCAGTGATAATTGTGATATGGTGATGATGCTTCTGGAGAACTTTCCTAATGAGCAATGACAAAGTTAGTCTTACATAGATTACTTTTAACTTCATATATTTCTATTTGATTTCCGGTTACAAGAATATATTCTGAATAATGTATATAGCATTATCTCTTCATTATATGTAGTTATTGTCTCCTGTTGAAATGGTTTGGACATATGGAATGTATGAGTGAGGAAAGGTTGACTAAAAAGATATATGTTTCAGAGGTGGAGGGAACAAGGAGAAATGGGAGACCAAATTGGAGGTGGAAGTATGGAGTGAAAGGGATTTTGAGCAGTCAGGGGATAGGGGAGAAAGAATACTTCCCACGTATTCCCTGCGTGTCGTAAGAGGCGACTAAAAGGGGAGGGAACGGGGGGCTGGAAATCCTCCCCTCCTGTTTTCACTTTTCCAAAAGAAGGAACAGA
>JAYMFT010247038.1:0-10963 GCA_038088735.1 Panulirus argus
AGTGTGGTTGAGAGAGCAGAAGAGGGTGTGTTGAAATGGTTTGGACATATGGAACGAATGAATGAGGAAAGGTTGACTACTTCATATGCTCTAGTTCAGCCAACTGATAGTATATCATTGCCTTTAATTCACACCAATCCAGTTTACTCTGTCTCTTGCATGCCTTGCATCCTCCTGTATGTTCAGACCCCAAGCTTTTGAACCATCTTTCATCTACCTTCTCTTTGGATTCCCCCTTTTCTGTTTTCTTTCCACTTCTGACATATGAACCACCTTAGTCATTCTTTCCTCACTCATCCTCTCTATATGTCTAAACCATTTCAGCACACCATATTCAGCTCTATCATAGATACTCCTTTTATTACCACAGCTCTTTCTTACTCTATAATTTCTTGATCAACCAACCTTCCTTACACCAAACACTGTTCTTCAATATTTCATTTCTGAAACATTCTCCCTGTTCTCTACAATTTTGTCCAGGGCCCACACCTCACATCCATACAGTACCAATGGGACCACTATACCATCAAACATGTCCAGCTTTGCCCTCTCTTTTCACACATTACACAGTGTGCCCAAGACCATTTACTCCTCACCCACCCTATGGCTCAATTCAGCTCCCATGGTTCCATTTGCTATTATATTTACTCCTAGGTACTTAAAACACTCCACCTCTTCCAAGTTCTCTTCATTCATACTCATACTCCAAATAACCAGTCTCTTTTCACTGCTAAACCTAATAACCTTGCTTTTATTCTCATTTACTCTCATTTACTTCTGCAGTTTCTTATTCAAATTTGCCACCAGTACCATATAATCAGCAAGCACCAATTAACTCACCTCCTGGGCACCCCTACCCCCAAAAGACTGCATACCCACTTCTCTTCTCAAGGCTCTTCCATTAGCCTTCCTCACCACCCAAACCATAAACACACTAACCAGCCATTGTGATATCACACATCCCTGCCACAGACCCATCTTCACCTAGAATCATTCACCCCCTCTCTATCTACTTCCACATATGCTTTACTCTCTTGATAATAATGCCTCACTGCTTCTAGTAGCTTTCTTCCCACATCATATATACGAAGCACCTTTCGCATATCTTCTCTATCAATCTTATCAATCTTCACATACATTCTTCTGAAAAGACATCTGATTCACACATCCTCTACTACTTCTGACACTACATTCTTTTCCTTAGTCTGATGCTCTGTGCATTTCACCACCCTCTCAGTTATTACTCTACCACACAATTTACAAGATACACTAAACAAACCTATACCTCTGTGATCTGAACACCCAACTTTGTCCCCCTTACGTTTATACAGTGGAAGTATACAGGCAATCTGCCAACCCTCAGGCACCTCAGCATGATCCATATACACAATGAAAATGTTTAGGAAGCAATCAGCAACACAGTCACTTCCTTTTTTTATTGAAAACTTTTGATTGAGAACATGGAATTATATGAGCTACAGGTTGTCAAGTGTTAAGGAAAAACAGAGAGGAAGTTTGTGTTTGTGGATTGAGTTCCAGTATCCCACTTATATATTAAGCAGAAAAAGAAAGATAGTGACATGGGTAAGGGAAGGGAAATATGACAGCCACTGTGATGCTGGCTCACATTCTGTAGACTAGATAACACAGATATTATCATTATATTCAATTAATATATATCATTTGATATGTATAATGATTATATGGAATTTCACATCATATATAATACCACTATTAATTGTATATTAACACACTTGCAGTCACACATCTTTTCAAACTGTTCATCCTTCATTAACAAAACATTCTCTTGCATAACCATTTATTTTAACTTTCAGGCCTAATTTCACACTTTCACTCTACCCCACTTAAAGGTCCTATTACCTCTCATGTAAAACCAACTTGTCTTATTTTTCCTCTCTAAAAGTATCCACAGTTTTCATTCTTGTACATTCATCATTCATTACTCTCACTTTCATCTCACCGATACAAATCTGGAACTCTAGTCAAAAGTGCCTGCAGGCATGCCATTTTCATCTGAGGCCTCATGCGTCTTTTGTATGAAAAATTCACATGAACCGGGGTCCCCAACTCAAATCCCACAGACTAGCAAAAGATGTAGAGATGCCCAACTCCCTGAGTTAGACTTACTTCCTGGCTATCTTAATTTACTCACTGTGTAGAATGAAAATGAAAAAATTTGTTTTTATAAGTGAGGAAGTTTATGTTTCACTTCAACACACAGGACAAGGGCTGATGATGAAAGGAGGGGATAAATGATTTTACAGAGACTGTATACTTGATCCACCCCATTGAACTGGGAATGGAGTGATGATGATAGACAGATAGAATATCAAACTTACTTTCAGATATATGGATAAAGGAAAGAAAGGAAATTTAAGCCACAGGAAGAGGTAGCAGCCACTTACTTTCTACAATAGAAGAGAGAGGAAGAAAGGAGACATAATTACTGGCTTTTATTTTGTAAATGGAACTGAGTGTCAACATGAAGGATACTTAAAAGTGTAGAGGAACTAATCAATTAGAGAACACAAAGATAACAAGAGCAGAGTCAGTAAAGATGTGAAGAAAGACACTGAAGTAATGAAGCAGTGAAGAAAGACACTGAAGTAATGAAGCAGTGAAGAAATAGAACAAGCCAGATGAAGAGGCAATAAATGAAGAATACATAAGGAAGCTTAGTTTTATCTTTCTTTCTTCTTTATTTGTTAGAAAAGATAGATCAAGTGATGGTCCCTAGAGATTGAAAATTTTATCCCTATGGAATTGGTAGGCCGTCACACATGCACTTGGTCAAGAGCTGTACAAGTTATAAATGCAAGTGAGAGAGGGTTAATTCAGTCACTAAAATCTGCCAAAATTTGCATGTCAAAAATGTATTTGTACATAAAGGTGGCTGATATAGGAAAAATAAGGTATTCAAATGATTGGACAACTAGATAATATGGCAATGGAAAGAATAAAAAGGAAATGAAAAATGACAAGAGATTTATCATGTGGGTAAGGGAATATCAAAGGAGACTTGAAAAGGCAGAGTAGGAAGATGTATCAAAATAAAGTAAATGGCAGTATCATAATAAATCAGGTTAGGAGGTGCTGGTACTGTGGTATGGGCTTAAAAGTTGGGAAAAGATTTGAATTTCAGTGCCTCAAGGGGATACTCTAGCTTTTGGGAGTATCCAAGTCTCACTCCACCTTCTTATGGTGAACTCATTATCACACCCCTAGGAATGGAACAGAAGGTTGAAGCATTACCCAGCTCCATCAGTGCAGTAGTATTTTTTTTTTTTAACAGACTAACACTTGAGGTGTGCTGGGGCTTTAGTTTTACGGACAATTTGAGAGCCCTGCTGCCTCTGAGAAACACTGCACTGGAACTGCTCTCTGCCAGTGACCTGTCAAGGAAGTGGCACAAAAGGCTAAGAGGTGGCACTGGAGTCTGCCATTTATGCTGAGGAGTAAAATAGAGGAGTGATTAAGGTTGATGGCTCTGGATATAAATGGGATGACTGGGAAAAGTAAAAAAGGAAGAAGCTCCTTTGGAGAAATTTAAGATTTATAGTTTGGATGTGCTTGGGACTAGGGAGACCCATACCCTTGGGCAGGGTGTATTAAGTGAAAATGGAAATGATGAATGCAAGTTGTGCAAGGGTGTAGATGGAGGTGTGGTATGGAAGGAATTAATAAAAATTATTTGGGAAGAGGGAAAGATGGATGTACAATTTTGCTATCACTGAGAGTGTATGGGGAATTGTTACAGAGCATGTATAGAATGGATCAAGAATAGTGTGGGTGAAAGATAAGATTGGAATTATGACATACGCATGGGTATGTGTACATGCCCTTGTGAATATAAAGACTGCGAGGCAAGGATAAAATGAAGTGTTTCTTGAGAAATTTGAATGAATATAAAATTGTTAAGAGAAGGATAGAAAGGGGGCTATAACAAATATTATGAATGTGAAGAAGGGAAATGATAAGATTGGTGAGATGGTAAATGGGGAGTATAAGGAGTAAGTGAGAATGGAAGTTATCTTGTGGATATCTGTGCTGATGAAGGGTTTATTCCTTGCAAACACCCTTTTTAGCACAAGATGATCCACAGTTATACATGGATGAGAAATGATGGAAGAAAAAACAAAAGGGTTTGATTGACTATGTGGCAGTAGATGAAAGGTTGAGAAAGGCTGTGTTGGATGCTAGAGTTGAGAGAGGATTCTTTGGAGAGTCTGACCATTTTGAAGTTCCTGCAGGGGACAGTATTGAGGAAAAGTGGAGGTATGGTGTAAGAAAGAATGGAGAGGTAAAGGTGTTGGCAAGTGAGAAGATGAATCAGAAAAATGCAAGGAGGAGTATGAAAGGAGGGTGACCAAAAGATTATATGGTAGTGCAATAAATTTATGGATGCAGTTATGTGGGAATGAGGTGTTAAAAATGTTTAGAGAAAGACTGTTAAAGGTTTTACCATTAGTAACTGGATACAACGTTATGAGATGTTAGAATAAAAGGGAAATACATGGAGGATGGATGAGATTAGAAATGCTGTAGAAAGAGAAGAAAAAGGAATATGGTAGGTTGCTTGAAAGTAATGTATCAGTGGAAGTTCAGCATAGGAGGAGGGAATAATATAAGATGTATAAGTGGAATGTTAAGAAGCTGCTAGAGGAAAACAAAGAAAGAGTAGACGAAGATTTTGGAAGGAAAGTTGAATGAAAAGTTAAAAGTATGGGGAAAATAAGAAATTGTACTGGAAGGAGGTTGAAAAGGAAAAAGGTTGATGTAAAAGTGGAAATGTTAACATGAGAAGTAAGGAAAGGGAGTTGCTTTAAAAAAAAAAAAAAAAAAAAGTGGAAAAGGAAGGAAGATGGAAAAAGTATTTTGTAGTACTAATGAATGTGAAACGTGGAAGAATACGAGGCACTAGTTGTTACATGCATGGGTGTACAGAATGGAAGGAAAAGGATGCAATAGCAGGGGCCTATAGCAAGAAGGGAGGTAAAAAGGGAAATAATGAGGATGAAGGTGGGAAAGGCATCTGGAGTGGTTGGGATTACAACCGAAATGCTGAAGTATGGAGGAGGACGTATGATAGAGTGGATGCATGCATTAGATATGTAATTGAGCATGGATACAAGTTTGTCCCTGAGGACTAGGTGAAAGCTATTATTGTTTCTTTGTTCAAAGGAAAAGATGCAAAGTATGTCTGTGGCAATTATAGGGGAAAAAGTCCGTTAAGTATACAAGGAAAAGGTATGCAAGTGTTGATTGACAGAGTAATGGAAGTGACAGAAAGCAGAATAAGTGAAGAACAAAGAGGTTTTAGGAAAGGTAGAGGATTTATGGATCAGATATTTGTGGTGAAAATGATTGTGGAAAAGTATTCAATGATATGCAAGAAGCTGTATGCAGCTTTCATGGATTTGGAAAAACATATGACAGAGTTGAGTGAAATGCTTTATGAAATGTGTTAAGGATATATGGGGTAGGAGGACAACTATTGGATGGTGTGACAACCTTCTATAGAGTAGGAAATGCATGAGTAAGAGTGGGTGGAGAGTTAAGCAAGAGTTTTACTATACATGTGGGATTGATATCACTATGGCTTTTTAACATGTATATGGATGGAAGGATATGAGAAATGAAAGCAAAACTAGGGAAAGGGGATGCAGAGATGGAGTGTGGTGGTGAGGTATGGTGGCTAGTGACAAGCCTGTTTGCAGATGATATTGTGTTGTTTGATGTGAGTGAAGAGGAGTTGTAAGTGTGTTTTATTATGTGTGCAAACATAGGCAATTGAAGGTAAATACAAGTAAAATAAAGTAATAGTATTTGTATGGAAATAGTGAAAGTATAGATTTTACAAAACCCTGTAGAATGAAAGAAGAAAAAGTATTAAACTGTGTTATAGGTACAGGAGGAGATATAATGGAATAGGTGTGAAAATTTAAGTATTTAGGAGCTATTTTGGTCAAGTTTGTTGATATGGAAAAAGGGATAAGGGAGAGAGCAGTACAGGGTAGAAGAGTCACTGAGTCCTTAACAGAATAATGAAGGGGAGAGGTGTAAGTATGGAAGTAGAAAAAGGATTAAGGGACAGCATAGTCCTCCCTATCCTGACCTATGCATCCAAAACATAAACTTGGAATGAGTCACAGTGGCTAAGAATCTAGGCTCTGAAAATTAACCATTCAAAAGGAACGTGATATGACTAGATGGAATAAATTAAGGAACGAGGGGGTATATAAAAGACTTGTTATGGTGTGGAGTGCAAAGGGAATGAATTGTGGAGTGGAAGAGTTGGTGAAACATAATATTGAGGTGGTTTGGGCATTTGGGCATGTGAAAAGAATGCAAGATGGGGAGTTTACAAGGAGAGTATATGATAGTGTGATTGAAGGGGTTGGTGTGAGAGGAAGACCAACTGTGAGATAAGGAAATAGAGTGGAATATTACTGGAGGGAGAGAAATGGTGGAAAAATACATGGAATGGTGTATGCAAAGGAGGCATGTAAGGACAGGGATAAGTGGAGACTCTTTAGCTGTGGTCACTCCCTTGATGCAATTTCCTGAGGTAATAGGAGTGAGATACATAGATAGACAGATAGATAGATATAAGAGTGTGTTGAGGCATGGCAAACTGTTTTTAAAAGTGATTTTTTATGGAACACCCTGCTGTGAAGAAGGGAAATATCACATTAGTTTTAGAGTTTCAATCTAAGGGAAATCTAACCTTTGTTGAAGATATTACCTTTCTTCCACAGGTCCATGGCCATACTTCAAAATCTATAAAAAGACTGCCACTCAACTGTTAGCTCTGTAACATATTTTAATAGACTTCTTGTCAGTTCACGTAACATTATTTAGCAGAACTGCAGAGCTGTTAACATGGTCCCTAACAATCTAACAATCCTTTACATAACTTTATTGCTTACATGTAGTTTCAGGGAAGCTTCCCCTGTGGCAATTTCAAGTTTTATCATTTTTTCAGGTCTACTGGGATTCAACATGACTATGAATGTAAATGCATCTAGTGAAGGCAAGTACAGTGTCTACTATTTTTCTGACTGCCCAGATCCCAGTGTGGACAAATTTCGGTGCACTAAGTGCCTTTACAAGATCAGCGACTACTATAGTGAGGTGAGTTGTCTCACTAGTAATACTGACCTTATGAGAGGTGAAAATGATGAGGGTTCTCTGAATCCAGACATTACTGAAACAGTCTGATTTGTGCAAACCTTTTTCTTAACACTCTTATATGTATTATGTTGATATTCATATCAGTTTATGTTAATGTTAATTGACCAGCATAGGATGGTCCATGTATTACATTATGCAAACGCTGTGGTCACTCTGTGATTTGAAAATCCCATTCCTTTTTCATTCCATCTCAGTTATGTAGTCATTTTACCTCTTAATTTTCACAAGATTTTTTTGATTGTTTCTCATGTGGCCCTTTTCCCTATATAATATTTTATGTTGGTTGAATGTGGTTGAATTTTTTTAGCCAAATATCGACCAACTTTAGAGTCTGATAAGGTTCCCTTGCAAGCTAAAGCAATCCTTCTTGCATTTCATTCCCCTCATGACTTTTGCATCACCTACAAACATACTCAGGTAGGAGTCCATACCTTCAGGCAAGTCATTCACATGGATCAAAAGTATTGGTTCTAAAACAGAACTCTAAGGCATTCCACTGGTGATCTCCACCCATTTTGAGAAAGCTCTGCTGACATGTATACTTTGTTCCAAGTCAGTCATTACCTATTTATACTGTACAGGGAGGGAGTTTTACACTCATGGAGTCCCATTTCTTGAACACTATTTACTATCATACAACCTCTTGAATTTATGTATGCTGTCTACATTAACCATTTCATCAGTCAGTCTGTTCCAATCATCCACTCATCTTATACTATAAGAGTATTTCTTTACATTCTTATTTACATGTTTCTTTCTTTACTTCATATTATATCCTTTGTTTTCTCAATCCCCACATCTCTCAAAATACTATCCACTATCCACTTTGTTGATCACTTTTTAAAATTTAATGGTTGTTACTAGGTCACCCGACATTCTTCTCTCTTCTAGGATGGGTGAATTTAAAACCTCAAACCAATCTCTGTAGCTTACCTCTCTTTAATTCTGATACCATCTATGTTGCCCTCCTTTGGACCTTCTCTGTGAGTTCTTCGTGCTTCTTTAAGTGTAGTTGACCAAACCTGAGAGGCGTATTCTAGTTTTGGCTTTCTGTAGGACATAAATAGCTTACTGAATATTTCTATATCCATGTACTTGAAAGTTATCCTGATATTTTGTCAGCAGACAGTTTGTCTCCTTAGCTATTCTCTAGCGACAGGTTAGGGAAGATGTATACTCCTGAGTCCCTCTCTCACACAGAATCTTGAAGCTTACTTCCTGTTAGGTAATAATCAAATTGAGGTCACATTTTACTTTGTTCCATTCTTATTACTTTACATTTGATCAGTTTGAATTTCATCAACCACGTTTCAGAGTCTGTTTAGGTCCTGTAAGCTGATGCAATGCTCATTGTTTTTCACTTCCCTCATGACTTTTGCATCATCAGCAAACATATTCAGGTAGGATTCTATACCTTAAGACAAGTCATCAGTATAGATCAAGAAGAGTAATGGTCCCAGAACCAAACCCTGTAGCACTCTGCTGGTCACCTCAACCCTTTTGGAAAAGGCTCCTCTGACATGCATCCTTTGATCCCTCCCACTGAGATAATCCTATATCCAACAAAGGACTTTCCCCCTTGTTCTTGCTTGGTGATTCAGCTTCATAATCAGTCTCCTATGTGGTAAAATGTCAAATGCCTTCTGGCAGTCCAGACACAGACAGTCCACTCAGCCTTCCCTTTTGTCCAGGACTGATCTCACTCTCTTGTAAAACTCTTAAGAGGTTAGTTACATGTGATGTCCTTTCCCTAAAACCACACTGTCCCTCAGGAAATTTCTCATCTGCAGAAAGTCAGCCACTTGTTATAAAATAATCTTTATCAAAACCTTACACACCACATTCAGAGACTTGTTTGTCATTCAAATGCCTGTTTCCAATCTCCTTTCTTATATATGGGTATGATGTTTGTCCTTTTCCATTCCCTTGGCACTATGCTTCTCTCCAATGACATCTTGAACAGTAATTCAAGTGGTTTGTCTAACATATCTGCACACCTTTTTAGCACATATGATGAAATTTCCACAGAACCATGAACCTTATATGGGTCATGTCCTTATAGTATTCTTTAAGTATCTTTTCTAGACATCTCAGTGTTGTTGGGATTTTTATGTCTTCCACTGAAAAAACTTTATTCACTTCCTTACATATCCTTACATCATCATTCTCTACAACATTTTCCTCTGAATCCCTTAGCCAGATTAGCTGTTCCTGAAATGACAGCTGGTTCCTGATAAATTTTTGGAATAGTTTTAGATGTTCAGCTAACTTTACCACAATACTCTTTTCAAAGTTTCTTTGCTCCTCTTTCCTTATCTTGCTATACTTGTTCTGTGCTCTCTTTTGCCTTGCCAATGATAGCTGGCTAGAGTACCATCTATGTCTTGACCACTACATATCTCAAAGCTCCTTTGTTTTATGACATATTTTATTAAACCATTCATTTCTCTTTCTTACCATTCCCTCTGTATTTGAGGCTTGAGGTACACATGCCTCTACTCCCTCTCTATAAATTTCACAGAAACTCTCAACACAATACTGTGGTTCCTGAGTACTGAATTCCATATCTCAATCTACATAACCATAAAATTATTGAGGTTTGTGTAGTTTCTACAAATATATTTTCCCTTTATTGAATGTCTCACTTCTCTTTTAATGTCCTCCTTCACTACATATTCAAATTTGAGCATTATATAATCACTTCTTCCACCTGGTGTATCATATATAATGTTCTTAATATCCATGCTAGTATGAGTGAAGATAAGAACTAGTAATGAAGATGTATCAGTCCCTCTTATCCTATTATGCTCATGACAAGCTGGTGGAGGACATTTTCCTGTCTGCACTCTTAAAATTCATCTTCATATCTTCATGACTCCCCATCACCATGAGAATACAAATTTTCCCAGTCTTTGTACTTATAATTGTAATCCACCATTATCAGTACTTTACCATCTCTAAGAAGTGAGTGTTTCAATGCTTCATGTACCATCCTGATTGTTCATTTATTGTTTGTTTGTTTCAGTTCATTGCAATTCTATGGAGGATTTTATACTGATAACACTACAGATACTATTCCTATTATATATTGTCTGAATGAGCCATCCTCCACTATTCCTTGAAACTTCAGGCTCTCTTTTATCAAGAGGGCTGATCCTCCCCCTCTTTTACCTTCCCTTTCCTTTCTTTCTGTCATCTACCCCTCTGGGCAGATCAGGTGAGAGCTTATTTCTGTGGTAAACATAGTGTCCATGACTCCAGTAATATCAGGTATACTTTCCTTTATGCAATCCTTGAATTCCAGTTCTTTACCACTAACTGTTAACCAATCCACATCTGAATACACTACTTTCCTAACACTCCTAACCTATCTGAAGTTCTAGCATGAGTGGCATCTCCAGTTTTTTGTCTTCTGATTGTATTCTTTTCTTTCCTTCCTTTTTTCTTAGATTTATCTCACTTGATGAATATCCCACAGAATTCTACCATGCTTTTAAAATTCTTAGCTTTTCTAAGTACTCCCTGGCTAGATGACTCCAAGTCAAATATGACCATAACTGGTTGCCCCCATGCATCTTGGCTACAACTTCCTATCCTTCTCCTTACCTTTATAACAGCACTCTTGACTGTAACGCCCAGGGTCGAGCGCATAGGTTTGAATCTTAGTTACAGCTGTCGGTCCACAGTCAACCCAGCTGTTCATCCACCCCTAGGGGTTGGTCGATAAAATGGGTACCTGGCTCAGGCT
>JAYMFT010247049.1:0-10963 GCA_038088735.1 Panulirus argus
ATTCCTTTATTCAAAGGAAGTGCGATAACCTGTCCTCATCATCCATGGATAGGTCTTTCTGGTCTTTAGCTAAGGGCTTAATGGAACAATGGAAGCGGAAGTGAGTTACATGGTCGGGGAAGGGGTGAAGGTTCTGGGATCAGTGAAGAACGTGTAGAAAGAGAGAATGTTATCTGGGAGGGCAAAGATGGTTATGTTTGAAGTAATAGCAGTCCCAGTAATATTATATGGATGCATGGCATAGGCTGTAGATGGGGCTGTGCTTAGGTAGGTGGATATGTTAGAAAGGAAATGTTTGAGGACAGTATGTGGATGCTTTGATAGAATAAGTAATAAAAGAGTAAGACTTTTGTGTGGTAATGAGAAGAGTGTGGTTTAGGAAGTAGATTAGCATGTGCTGAAATTGTTTGGACATATAGAGAGAATGAGTGAGGAAAGGTCGACACAGAGGATATGTGTGTTAGAAGTGGAGGGAAAAAAAGAGAACGAGGAGACCAAATTGGAGATGGAAGGACGGACTGAAAAAAATTTTGACTGATAGGGGCCTGAACATGTAGGGAGGTGAAATGCATGCATGGGGTAAGTGAATTGAAATGATGTGGTGTACTAGGGTCGACATGCTTACAATTTCTGAACTATATCATGTTAAGTGGCTTGGGTAAACGATGGAAAGTTCTGTGGGGTCCTGTTGTGGATAGAGAGCTGTGGTTTCGGTGCATTACACATGACAGTTAGTGAATGGATGTCAGCAGATGTGGCCTTTCTTTGTTCCTGGCACTACCTCACTAACATGGGAAAAGGCTATAAAGTATGAAAAAAATCATCTTTGCATCTGAAACAGAAGGCTGAAAACTGTACCCTCTCTTTATTTTATCATCCTCCAAAAACAGGAACAGTCAAAAGAGCAAAGTGAGGTTTTCATCTTGAAAGCTCAGGCAAGGGTGTCTGAATATGTGTGGATGTAATCAGGATGGGAAGGGAGAGAGAGTTGCATCTTTGATGAGAGGAACCAGGATATTCAGGGTCTGGATGAGATAGAGTTTTAGGGGAAGTGGGTTGGATGGAGTGGGAATGTTTAGGGGTAAAGTCTAGGTTTACCATTATAACATGAGTGAAGGAAAGGGATGGCACCTATGATAAAGGAAGAACTGTAAAACAATGTGAATGAGTGTAAGAAAGTTAGTACAAGGCTGATATGGATTAGGATGAGGTTATGAAAGTTAATCAAGGGCTGGTATGGATTAGAGTGAAATTAGAGTTGTGAGAGTTGGGTGATTATTATAATTTTTGCATGTATTAGCAGGAAAAGTGAAAAAAAAAAATGGGTGCTTTTAAGAATTAATTGAGTTCAACAGCAAATATGTTGCTAGTGATAGTGTCTTGTGCTAGGAGTTCTGACTGAAAAAATGGGAGGTGTGGCAGTTGAGGGTATAACAGGGGGCATGTGATAGGTAATGAAAATGGTTAATGGTTTATTAAGTTGTGTGCTGAAAATGGATTGGTAATTGAGAATACTTGGTAAGAGAAAAATTGCATGTATGTATGGGTTAGTGAGATTGGGTGTCATCAGGCACTATTGGATAAAGTGCCAGCTGACAAGCATGCGAAAGAGAGTTTGTTGGATGTCAACAGGCTGATAGGGGCAGCAATAGGGATGTCTGATCATTTCATGTTGGAGGTAAGTGTGAAAGTTTGTCAAGTGTTGATTTTAGAAAGATAAGAAATGTTCTGTGTGAAAGAAGTGATGAAAATATGGGAGCTTGGAAAAGAGGCCTTTATGCAGAGATTGAGTGAGATATGTCATAGGGTGAAATTAAGTGAAACTCACAGAATAAGAGGTATTTATAAGAAGGTGTCTGTGTAGGCATTGGTTACATGTGCAGGTGAAGTGTTTGGCATGCATTAGGTAGGATGTGAGCACTTATGAACGTTAGTGGATGGTGAGACGATGAAGTTGCTAGTTGAAGAGAAAAGAGAGGTGTATGGGTGATACCTGCAGGAAAGGAATGTGAGCGATTGGAAGATCTGCAAGACAAAACAGAAGCAGGTTAAGAGGAAGGTGCATGGGCAGAAAAAGAGGGAAAATTAGAGATTATTAGAGCAAATATCAGCAAACTTCATGAAGAGTAAGAAAAATTTTTAGGAGGTGAACAGTGTGAGGAGAACAAGAGAACAAATGGGACCATCAGTGAGAGAAGCATATGGAGAAATGGTAACAGACAAAGAAGAGGTAAAGAGGAGATGGAGGGAGTGTTTTGAAGGATTGTTGAATGTGAGGAAGGTAAAGGGGCTGAAAAAGCAGACATATCATAGATACTTGGGAAGAGTACATGCAAAATTCATGGTAAGTAAGGTAAATCCTTGGAAGAAGGTAAATGGTGTGAGGAGAACAATGGAGAATCAGTTAGGGGAGTGAATAGGGAATTGGTAACAGGCAAAGAAGAGGTAAAGAGATGTAGTGAGTACCTGTATTTTGAAGGACTTGAATTTGCTAGATTATAGGGTAGTAAATGTGGAATTTTTGGAGTATATTGGTGGGTGGACTGATAGTCATGATGAATGATTTGGTGAAAAAGAAGTGGTGGTGAAAACCTTGCATAAGATGAAGTGTCACTAAGCAACTGGAGTGGATAGGATTATAGTTGAATTTCTTAAGAAAGGGGATGGCATTGTTGTTGTTTGGTTAGTCAGGATTTTTGGCTTTTGATTGGCTGAAGGTGAGGTGCCACAGGACTGGTGGAACAACTGTTTAGTGCTATTATATACAGGCAACAGAGGCAAAAGTAAATGTCTAAATTAGCGCTCTCTCTCTCTCTCTCTCTCTCTCTCTCTCTCTCTCTCTCTCTCTTTTAGGCTCCAGTCACAGACAGAAGTCCACATCACGGCCGGGCCTTAATTGAAATATAAATAATTATGAAATGGAAAAAGAAAAGACAAGGGAAAGCATTTACGAATTTTTGAGAAAGTGAGAGACCTGTCTTGAAATGTGCAAGGTCATAGTTATTGGGAAAGTAGAGAGCTCCAAAGCTTTGACATGTAGGGAACGAAGCAGGTATCAGAACGGCCCACCCTTAAGTTGCTGATGGCCTCACAGTAATTGTGTGATGCAGCAGCTTGCCAAGTATTGCTTGGTCTAGGTAGTGGTGGGGGCATACAGGCAGCCAGCTCTTGGGAGCAAAAACCAAAGTAATACCTATAGAAGAGGGAAAATATTCCAACATTGCAGCATAGGGCAAGGGGGTCAAGTTTGGAAGTTTTCTTAGGACAGTTTATAAGTTGGACTGCTTCGACATAACTCTGTTAAGCAAAGAAACAGAGCTAGAATCATCCCAAATGTGCTAGCAGTACTCCATACAAGGACAAATCAATCCCTTGTATAAACAGAGCAACTGTTCAGAAAAGAAGTTTTGACACCTAAACAGGACACCCAGTTTCTTAGATACAGACATAGCTATTCCCATAATGTGGAGTTTCCAAGAAAGAGTGGGTGTTACAGTAATACCAAATATGTTCGTTGAGTCAAGAGGTGGAATTACAGAAACATCAAAGGAGTGACGAGAGTTGTGAGTTTTCGATAGAGAAATGGGTAGTAATTGGATCTTGGAGGCATTAAACTTAACAAGATTTTGTGTGCCCCACTGGGATAAACTGTCCAAGTCTGGGTTTATGGAGGGAGATGTGTCAAGGTGAGATGCAGATTGAGTGAGAGAAGTGGGAGCAGAATTAAAGGATGTGGATGAATGCAATGTTTAGTCTTCAGTGCATGAGTGCATTGGATTATTTGTGGAGGAGAGGAAATTGTTGAAAAAAAAGAGAAAAAGTGAAGGGGACAAGATATAACCGTGAGGGACATTGCTGTTGTTGGAGAAAAGAGGGGGGCTGATCCATCAACAACCAGAGAGATAAATCAGCCAGAGAGGAAGCTAGATATGAAGGAGCAAATGAGGGAGGGGAGCTTAGAGATGAGACCTCAATGCCACACCCTGTCAAAAGCCTTAGATATGTCAAGGGCAACAACATATGCCACCCCAAAATCTTTCAGTGATGATAATCAGACATTAGTAAGATAGGAAAGAATATCACCTGTGGATCTCGCCCTAGAGAAGCCATACCGGTGATCAGAGAGAAGACTTTGATTTTCGAGGTGTTTAAGGATATGGGAGTTGAGAAGGGATACAAAGACTTTAGAAATGGTATATGTCAAAGCAATAGGACAGTAGTTAGAGGTGTCCGGATGGTCACCTTTCTTAGGTATGGGATGTATCAAAGCATGTGTCCAAGGTGAAGGAAAGGTTTTGATTTTTAAACTGAAACGGAACGGTCGAGCAAGCACAGGTGCAAGTTCAGAGTCACACTCTTTCAGTACATGGGGATGGATGCCATCAGGACCATAAGCCTTGCTTGTGTCCTGAGGAAGAAGCGCTTTTCGGACAGTCCGAAAAGAGATTATGGCAAGAGGCAAAAGATTATTAAGAGGAGCATCAGGGGGGTAAGGGAATGTTAGAGTCATCCAAGATGGAGTTAAAGGAAAAACAGGAACCAAAGAGAGTTCCTTTGTCATTGGGAGAGACAGCTATAGTACCATCAGGATGGAAAAGTGAAGGAAAAGTAGAGTGGCAGAAGTGGTTAGAGGTGCCCTTAGCTAAAGACCAGAAAGACCTGTCAGTGGATGACGAGGAGAGGTTATCACACTTCTTCTGAATAAAGGAATGCTCTGCCTCACGGATAACGTGCTTGCAGTGATTATGGGCAGTGATAAAAGCTGAATGAGAGCCAGAGGAAGGAGAGTTTTCCAAGCCCGATGTGCCTGATCCCTTGTCTGAATGGCCTCAGAAGAGGAACAATTGAACCATGGATTGGATGAAGTAGTCTTGGAGGAAGAGGGGATCATTTCTTCCAATCCTGCAAGAACATCCTCTGTTATGCATTGGCAGAGACAGAAGCATCACCACATAAGAGACAGTAATTTACCCAAAGAAAGTCAGAGAAGAAGTTACTTAAGTTATTCCAGTCAGCTTTGTTCAGGAGCCAGTATTTACGCTTAGAAAGGGCTGCTGGAGGGGTAGGTGCTGTTAGAATAGATACATTTATGTGAGTGTGATCAGATGAACCAATTGTGGTTAAGACAGAAAGGGTGGCAGCATGCCCAGAGCATCAGACTAGGAAGAATACTGTGGCTTCAGGAGTTGTAGACGTGGTCTGTATTAGGTGTTTACTTTGAAGAATTGATATGAGAATTACTCTTGAGAAAGAGAATTATTCGTAAGTGACATTTACAGATCTGGAGAAAGGTATGCTCTGTGGAAGGTGCTTTGAATGTATAGTGAAGGAGGAAAGCTACTAGGAGTGCTGAGAATTTTAATCAAGAGATTAAGGCATGTATGGGTAGAAAGGAAGGAGGGTCATTTGTTTCGGTGAAGGTGGGACGTGTGTCAAGGATGTTTGATATCACCATGGCTGTTTTTAATTGTTCATGGATTGGGTGATGATGGAAGTAAATGCAAATGTCTTGGAGAGAGGGGCAAGTCTACAATGTGGTGGTTCTGGGGAGGATCTTGGGAGTTGGGTCAGATGATTGCAGATGACAATCCTGGTGGCATGCATATTCGAGTAAAATACTGAAGAAGTTGGTGTCTTTATCTTGCAATGTGTGCCAAAGGAGGAAGTTAATGTGGTTGAAAGTAAGGTTATGAGGTTTAGCAGGAGGAAGAAAGATGTTGGTTTGAATATGAATCTGAATGGAGAGAACTTAGAGGAACTAGTGTTTTAGAAACCTGCGAGTGGAAATGGTAGCAAGTAGGATTATTGATTGATTATTTAGGATTTTCATTGCATTTGTGGCTCATGGCAAGGTGTCTTAGGATTGGTGGTATGCCTTGATAGTGCCATTGTATAAAGACAGGTAGAATGGAGAGGGTACAGAGGTGAACTACCATGATGATTTTTGACCTGAAAAACAAATCTCATCAGAATCAGCTAAATGAATTAGATTCATTTAGCTCAGAAAAGAAAAGGTTCAGACATGATCTATTACAGGAATTCAAAATTATTAAAGGCTTTGATGATCTTGATCTAATGCTACTTAAGGATAATTTCATCTGATTTCACTCGTAGTAATGGATATCAAATTGTAGGAAAGCATTTTACCTCAAATGAAACAAAGTACTTTTTCTTTAAAGGGACTGTTAACTTTTGGAATTATATACTAGTTAGAGTAGTTGAAAGTGTTTTAAGCATACGCTTGATAAATTTTTCACTTCAAATCCATGACTAACATCATTTAGGCCTCCTTAGCTATATGAAAAATTTACTGGTATTCCTCCTTAAAAGATTTGTCTTTCTGTTCCTACCATGCTTATCCATGAGTTCCTATTTTCTTCTGTCACAAGCAGCCTCAGCCTTGATATTACCCAATGGTCTGTTGCTTTTTGAATTAATTTGTATTAATTTATATTTATTTGTAAGGTGTTGCAAATATATAGTTTGATAGGAAAGCTGATAGATGCAGCAGTTTTTCAAGAGAGGTAGGCATTTGTGCATGTAGAAATAGAGTAGGGTGAGTGTTTACAGGTGAGTGTGGTTCTGTGTTAGGGGTGTATGATGTCACCACGGCTGTTAAATTTGTTTATGGATGGGTTGGTGTGGAGGGGAGCAGGTATGCAGTCTGTTGGAGTTGGGGGACCTTGGGGATGAGACTGTTGTTATTTACTAATGATGCTAGTAACAGATTCAAGTGAGAAACAGCATAGGTATGTGTATTAATTTTTTAGATTTAGCAGTGAAGAGAGAGAGAGGGTATATGAAATGTGTATTTGAATGGAAAAAAGTTAGAGGTAGTGAAGTCTTTTGGATAACTGATAGTGGATATGGCAGCAAATGGAACCGCTTGGAGATGAAGTGAGGTGTAGGTTGAGTTAGGGGGCAAAGGACCTTGGCACATTAAATGATGTGTGGAAAGAGTGGTCACTGTCATTAAGGGTAAAGATGGTTCTATTTGATAGTATGGTATTCCTATTGGTGCTGTACAGATGTGAGGCTTGAGACAGAACTATTGAATTCCAGTATCATTGGTTCCTCACATTACTGTCTTCCCATCATTTTCTTCGCTTTTTTATTTTTCCTTTCCTTTTATGCATTACATGTGTTCTCTGACTGTTTATTGATAATCATATAGATATACACTTAGGGTATAAATGGGCACATGGGTTATTAAGTTAGGTGATTAGAAATGGAACAGCTTGTGGAATTGTGTTTGAAAAAAGGACTAGTAACTGGGAATACTTGGCTTAAAAAGAGGTACATCTTACCTTACCTTTCTGGCTCAGGAGTTCCTTCTATCCTTATGAGGCTCCTGCAGCACTTAAGAAGCTGGCCATGTCCATGATGGGTCATAAAGAAATGTGAAATTTTAATTACCTATTTGCACTGTACGGTGAGGGAGATGGGACCTCATCATTTGTAGACATTGTCTTTCATCATATAACTTCTTAAATCTTCATATGTTGTCTACATTACCTATGTTCTCAGATAGATGTTAACCAAAAAGTTTCACTAAGATTCTCTATGGAATTTCATTTTTACATGTAAGATGCAGAACCTTTTTATTAGTTAATATATTGTATATCATAAATGATTGAAAGGATTACAGGAAATAACATTTTTCTTCTATTTCAGGGAACTCCATATCAAATGATTTAGTGTATGATTGGAGTCAAAAAAATGAATTTGTGATTGTGTCGGTATTGGTGGGGCAAGGCCATGACAATCGGACTGTTAATATCAACTCTGATGAAACAAGTCTCGCAGTTTCGCTTACAGATGGCAGAAAGTTTTCAACACTTCTGTATGAGTCCATTGTACCAGAAGCAAATTCTGTGTCATACAAAGGGGCTCGATGCATCATCAAACTCCTTAAGAATGACCCAAAAATTCATTGGCCACATTTAGAGGTAAAGGTTGATATGCTGCTTCAATTGAAGTACAAATTTGCATTTCATTTTAAGTATGTATAGAGTGTGATGCATTAACAACAAAGATGAATGCTTATTAAATTGTATTTAGGAACTTAACTACCATAGCAGAAGGGAAAAATAGGATAGGGACTATGGTTGCTGTGTAAAAGATATAGTCAGTTCTCTTAAGTTTCTTAAGAGAAAGAGGTGTCCATTTGAAAAAATGATTTTGTAAGAGAATAGATTCAAAACATGTATGTCTACTCATACCAGGGGTATGTATTCAGCATTTTGTTGTTTTATGGAGTTAATGCTTGAGATGAAAAAGAAAGAGCAGTTTCCTCCTCTCTCTCTCTCTCTCTCTCTCCCAGTTATGGACAAAAGTCAACATCAAGGCTGGGCCCTAATATGGTTAGATTACATGATAGAATTGAAGATGTCATATTTGATGTATACACATGTCACTATATTAGCTGGTGTTGCTAGACTCCATCTGCTTGAGGTTACACTGCAAGAGAAAAGTCACCTTGGCAAGGCTGTATCACTTACTTGGAGTACAGTCTTGTCAAAGATTTTGTCACTCAAAAGAAGTCTGTATTTCCTTGCTACTGGAAGTAGCGCAGCATTGGGCTGCAGGAGCCAGGAGAAAGGTCATAGGTAATACCAGTCCTCTTTTGAGGGAGTAAGTCTTGGGGAAATTATGAATATAGATAAATCATCAAATGTATTATATTATGATCATGTTTTGGGTGATTCTTGGATCATTTTATTAATGTGAAAAAATATCTTCAAGAGTGATTAACCCCATCCCTTATTATCCCAAGTACTATACTTGGACTGGGCTTTTGTGTAAATAATTATTATCCAAAGTTAGTTCAAGTTATACCCAGAGATAACTCGGGTGTTGTTCCAGATATGTTTTCTATCATCCCTAGGAGGCATGCATACAGTAGGTGTTATGTCTCTCAGTAGATGGTATTGAGCTGTGAGCATTAGATTTATGTCTGCCTTTACACTGTTTTTTCACTCATTAGGCAGTGTGATGGTGAATATGACAATGATGAATACAAAGACACAATAAACATTACTTAAAGATTCTGTAAGCCCTAACAAAGATAGTCCAGCTGATACTGTGGGTGAGACCAGAGTAGATTAATCTTTATCTCTTATTGCGCCTGCCTATCCAATAGCTTTGTTGGTAATATCATTGTTAGTCACAACTGATGAACATCAGAATATGTATCAGTATTTCCATGGTTTTCTTTGTATGATAACGAACTTATTGTCATTATTGATGAAATGTACAAGCAGGCATGTATAGCAAAGGGACAGCAGTATTACAGGATAAGGGAAATGATGAATGGTGCCCAATTAGAATTATTGAAATTATAGGATTTATGGATTTCTTTGACAAGCTGTCATTTTTTTTCTTTGTTATTTCTAGTGTCTTCTACAATCTAAAGCTCTTAAGGTTACTTTTCTATATTTTACAATTGTTGATGTATTTGTTGAGATAAGTTGGACTTGTTTGGTAGTAGTTGGTAGGGAGCCAACGATCAGGGAGAAGTATTACCATTATTACCTGCCTGAGTATTGGGAGGGTTAGTGACGGCTGTGTAGTGAGCCAGCACTAGAGTTATTGTCAGGTTGCACACCCCTGACCCAGTTAGCTGTCTTTTCTTTGTGTCTCACTCACATGTGGACTACTGGCATTCTGTCCACAAATGTACAGTCTCTTCTTTTCACACATAATGCTTCACAACACTTAACACTCACAGCTCATTCTTCATAACTCTGTATTTTCCTTTAGTAAGCACTATGTGCTTCCACTGCCTTTTGGCAAAATGGTAGGAACAATAGATAGCAGTAGGTAGGAACATTTAGGTAGAAATAGTAGTTAGAAATATTAGGCAGGAGCATGAAGTAGAAGTAATCAGTAGGAACATTAGGTAGGAGCCTCTGCAAACACTGTGCTAGACTTACTTTCTGGAAGTGGCCTTTTAAGGCTGAGACCCTAAAGTGTTCCAAGTAATGATAGAGAAGAGAAGGTTAAGGATGCCTTCTGAGGAGAACTTGAAAAAAAAAAAATGTAGTTCCAAGACGTGAACTAATGAATGGAAATACTTCCCCCCTTTTCCAGAAGAAGGAACTGAGGGGGCCAAGTGAAGATTTTTCCATCAAAGGTTCAATCATCTGTTCTTGATGCTGCCTTGCTGTTGTGGGAAATGGTGAAAATGTATGAAAAAAATAGGTTTATCCATGGGGATAGGGGAGAAAGAATACTGCCCATGTACTCCCTGCATGTTGCAGAAGGCAACTAAAAGGGTTGTGAGCTGGGGGCTTGAAATCCTCCCCTCCTGTTTTACTTTTCTGAAAGAAGGAAGATAGAAAGTCGCCAAGTGAGGGTTTTTCCCTCTAAGGCTCAGTCATTTTCTTCTTGACGCTACCTCATTAATGTGAGAAATGGCGAATATGTATGAAAAATTTTTTATCAGTACGTGAACTAATCAGTGTTTTACATTTGTATATACGAGTTTTACTCCATTTTACAAGATACCAGCTTTAACATAATGTTCTGTTTTTTCCTTAGCCTGCTAGAAAACCGACTCCAGAGAAGATAATATCAACTAAAGTGAAGTCTTCATCTCCTTCACCAGGGAAAACTCCAGAGAAGAAACAGATAGATGTTGACAATAAAGTGGAGAACAACAAAATTTCTGTGTCCAATGTTAAAATTGATTATATGGAGAGAGATTTAGAGGGTCTCTTGGTGGTATTCCTTTATGTCAAAAATATTAATAAGGAAACATCTATTGTTACATTCACTGAAGATTCTATATCAGTGCGCTTTTCAACAAGGTATGTATAGTGTTAGATGTTAGGATTTTTATATATATATATATATATATATATATATATATATATATATACATATAAGTAATGTAAGGGTAAGAGAGATGTATGGTAATAAAAAGAGTGTGGTTGAGAGAGCAGAAGAGGGTGTGTTGAAA
>JAYMFT010247060.1:0-10963 GCA_038088735.1 Panulirus argus
GTGGGGCGGGGTGGCATCAGGAGTGGATGGGGGCGAGCAAGTGTGAATATGTACATGTGTATATGTATGTGTATGTAC
This sequence comes from Panulirus argus, assembly GCA_038088735.1. Taxonomy (NCBI): domain Eukaryota; kingdom Metazoa; phylum Arthropoda; class Malacostraca; order Decapoda; family Palinuridae; genus Panulirus; species Panulirus argus. The sequence goes on from JAYMFT010247060.1 coordinate 79, forward strand.
GTATATATGTATATGTTGATATGTATATATTATGTATATATATCAATTACTGCCAATGTGATCTTTCACACAATTTATAATTACTGTCTATCACACCAAGAGTCCTACCACTAAGTAAACTTAAAATGATGTCATTACAATGCTTGCTAGTATTGGCCCAGCAAGGGCAAAAGCATTAGAGCAGGAAGCCTTCTACACTAAGCTTAATTAAAAGTATAACCACAAGCTCAGTAAAACAAATGAAGCAACAGCAGTCAACAAAAACTAAGGAAATATGATGTAAGGGGAATCACAGACATGACATATAGTTAATTTGAACTAAATACTGCCATATGACATATAACAAAAAGTAGCCTTGTTTCACAGGGTACTTTGACATAACTTTTCACAGTACACTCTCAGTCACAACAAATGGTAATAAGCATCTTTAAACAATACTGAAAGATGAAACATATACATCAAGCAGACAATACATAACTTACAAGGTGTTACAGCAATACCAAGAGCTGATCCTTCTAGCTGTATCCCACTCTTTATGGAGTGACAACCTCCAAGCTAAGCATTGTTAGATTAATTTAAGGTCTCTGCCATTATGAGTGACGAGCCCTCAATCCACACAGCAAATAACATTCCATTAAACCTACTTCATCTTGGAAATAAACCCACATCCCAAGGGCTGTGAGTGTACAGTACTGCGAATGTAACAACCTGCTTAATTTAACCTTTGGCACTTTATTCTTTCATAGTGTACAATATCACACATTTTCTTCACAAAATGGTAACATAAGTGAGCTCTTACAACCTTGTGCAGCAATGTTTAAGAGAGCATGTGAATAATTGTACAATTATCTTTTAAGCTTATACAGGACATGGTTTACCAAATGCAAATATTTATAAATACCTAAATAAAAGTTCCCAGCAGTCTATTTTGTCTTAAGGACTAATTCATGACAACAATGCACAACAATTCAGGTCACATGAACAAAAGAACAATAGATGCAAAAACATTCATGAAATTTAATTCATAAACTATGTTATCATAAAGCTTAATATGTCTTTCCAACAAAAAACATATACATTACTGTTCTGCAGTGTACCCATTCATTTACAATAGGATTTGACTCCATACTACCTTTCATCAAATCTGATCATATTCTACAAGGTGTATTTCTTAATTCATACATGTCAAACTTCTAGTAACTGGAAGAAAAATCCATTTGGGGTTGCTGACCTGAAAAGTCTACCAGCAGGGAGTTCATGAATGACTTTTCCAAATTCAAAATCAATGAATGAAACAAATGAGATGTGGTTTCATATAAATTAAGTGATGAAAAACCTTTTATTTATAAAGTCATAAAAAATCCGTTATGGCTGTATAAAGAAACATTATCTCAGTGGTCATCTATCTTCTAAATTTACATCCTATAAAATGTTTCCAGATTCACATCAGGATGGCATATACTAAACCTCTACCAATTATCAATAATGTACATTTTAAGTTAACACTCTTTTCACACACATACTATCTTACAATTGCTCCTCACCATTGTCCCCAGTTATACAAATAATAATGTAAATTCCATCCATTTTCTCCACATATTCATATAATACAATGTTCCATTTTTTACACTATAGACAACACTTCTAAAAATCTCCCTAGCCCTTCTAATTTCTTTCCTCAATCTATTCCCATCCTAAATTTACTTCTCAAGCAATAAATCTTAACTGCCTGCACTCACCGAGGCATTATATATTTACAGCCCTCATTTAGATTAAGTCATGTTTTCTTGTATTCTAAATAAAAGAAGCATGCTGAATCTTCTCTACCATTCAGCAACAATCTGCCTGCACACCTTATTGCACTGAAGATTCAGATACAACACTCTAAACATCTGCTGAAGAATTAAGTTTTTTTCTGTTTGCCTCTCACTCATGTGAAGCAAGTGCATGAAGAAAATTAGAGATGCCTTTGTGAATATACACCTCAGATTCACATCAGTAGGTAGCAGAGATAAAGCTGGGAAATAAAGAAGAAAAGTAGACGAAAAGACAAAGATATGAGGCAGGGCACTCTCTGCACAAGTGATCAGAAGTGTTGACAAAATATATAAAAAGAACCATCAGTACAAGGTGCTCTTTGGTACCTTAGTCTCCTCTAATTCTATTTAGAATGATTCTGCAGCTAATCTTCCTCCTCTATCTACCCCTCAGCTATACTTTCCTTAACCTAGGTCTTCAGAGTACTTTACCAGCTTGAGGTGGGTATGGCAAATGGCTCAAATGGCATACCTCTTCAAGTCCTAAGAGTGTGTGCCTCTGAGCTAGCTCTGATCCATGCTTATCTGTATCATCTCTGGCTACCTGAATTCTTCCTCCCTAAAAGCATGCCTCTGTGAAGCCCATCCCTATGAAAGAAGACTGTTTTAACACTTCTAACTGTATTCAGTTTTTTTGAAAATTTGCTTAACTCTCACTTTCTCAAACACTTAGAATCCCATTCCCTTTTTTTTTATTATCAAAATAGCTCTGGCAGTTTTAGATCTACTGGTGATCTTTCCTGTATGATTCACCTCCAGTCTTGGTCTCAAAAGGATTCTAGTGAACCTTTTGTTGTAGCCCTTAACATCTGTAAAGCATCTGACAGGGTGTGGCATGAGTCTCTCTCTTTTTTAAACTTCATTCTTTTGGCTTTTTGATTATATCACCTCTCTAATACTTAGATACTTCTCTTGTCAGTCCACTAGAGGAACTGTTGAGGAAGGGACTTCCTCTATAATCCTATAAAGAGATGCATTCCCAGTATTCTGTTCTATTGCAAGTTCACTTAGTCTCTGTAAAGGGTCTCTATGTTCTAACCCAATCAAATCTTACACTGATGATTCCACTTGAAACACTTCAACTCATTTTCCTTCCCTACCTCTCTTTTGTGAAGAGCGCATATCTTCCTTTATCAGTTTGGAACAGTGCAGCATCTTGGTTTGGGAAACAGTAACCTGGTCAAACTAAATAATGATAAAACATAATATCTACCAACATCTATTTCTAAATGTCACTCATTTCCTTCTGTTCAATTGCAAAACACCAAAAGTAATCCCTGCAATAACAGAAAAATGATGGGTTCAATCTATTCTAGAAACCCTAATGAATCAGCAAAAAATTTGTTTCCCAAAAGCTAACGGATTTTCTCTGCCCAGTGAAACGTATGCTTCCATATGTTGGGATGGCTTTTAAATCACTTCCCTGTTAGCCAGAATGGAATTAAAAGCCTTCCATCTCACTAATTCTCCTAACATCATCCCTCACCAAAGATCCCTTTCTGGCTGCCGTCTCAAATTTTACTGAAATTCTTATTTTGCCACTGCTCTCGTGAACAGTTTGTGTGTGTCTCTTCTCACCAATGAAGGTCTAAAAACATCTGAGAAGCTCTGATAAACGTAATTTTCCTATTCTCATGCACAGTTTTCTTTTCATGCTAGATAGTCATGATTGGGGCATGATTTGCCTGTGCCATGCTGGTCAAAAAAAAAAGTAGGGCTTTCATAAGCAACCAAGGCCAGCAAGTCTAATGCCTATATAATTTATATCTTCTCTGCTTAGTTGATAAAAGATTGCAAAATTTGCATTATACATTTTAATACCTCAAAGCTAAGATTTAACATCCCAAACCTATAAGAACCATTAATGAAATGGACAATGTAACAGATTACATGAAAAAATAAAAAATGTCAAACCAAAATGCACCAGAAATTTATAAAGAGAAAGCTGCAACAATGATATCATTATCCTAAATCAAATGAAATGTAGATGGCTTTGACATAACCCGAATATTAGCGTATGATAATCATTAATTATTCATGTAGGTCACTGATGGATTCCAATTCAAGAATATTTTTGTTTTCTAATCACATATCCATTCTTGCATTATCAAATACAGATATCCCCTACCATAAATTGAAGTCACATTCCTGGAAAATAAGTGAGAAAAGAGATAGTGTAATGATTCTACTGTAAACAATGGGATGAAGAGGGGTTACGTTCCTAGGTAATATTTCATATTACAATTTTCTCACCAAAATAAGAATAAAATGTCAAAAAACATGAAGTACAGTGCAGGTATATTCCCACTTAATAAACAGAAAACAAAGAGCACAATACTGTATACAAGTATACCATAAATAATGCTTAAAAAAGGGTTTGGAATCTTGCATATCAAGGTTGCTGAGGGTAATGAGGCCATGGTGGAGCTATGCAGATAGAGGACCAAATTGCCTAGCTTTTCATCAAAGAATAAACCTTTGAAGACTTTGTCTAAAATCAGCTGAATACATCTTCTTCAGATGGTATAACTCCCAATAACAGGATAAACGTTAAATATTAAACTGCTGAATATAAAATTTCTTTCTCTGCTTGGATTATTTTCATGTTATTTTTACGAATGTATACAGATATTTGAAAGACTCTGACATTTTCATCAGTTATTACTTTTGGGGTTCTGTTTCATCAATCTAACCCTTTTCCTCTTGTTATTATTCAATTTGTATCAGATATTCATTCGACAAATCCTCTCCATAGTGTCGCACTTTATGACTATAACTGCATCTTCAAATCCTTGAAAGTTGTTAACACTTTCTGGCCAAACTTTTCTGCCACACACCATTTAACATCTCAAATGCAATTTCCTGCTGTGACTTCCTAATGTTGTAGATCATTTTCATAATGCTGTAACCATCCCAAATGTCTCTCAGGGTTATTTTTCCAATCTGTTTCCCTGATGAGCTGAGAGATAATGCAACACAAACAATGTCGTGAACAACACTGTAACTCCTTGATCCATTAGTTGCAGTGTCCAAGTTGTGTTGGGTGGCAAAAAACTGATATGAATGCATTCAGATAAGATGTGCAGGATAAGACGACAAGGGGCATTTCAAGAATAAGTAATACCATGTGTGGCACATTATTCTCAGCAAAATAATCCTTCACAGGAAGGCAGATATAAGAATTAGTCAAGTTCTTAAAAATGCCAATTGTTATAAACACCTTCTTTGAGTGCCATACAGAAGGTCATGGTTTTGAATAAACCTTCATAGTCCCAGGTGTCGTACAGTAATACACAAGAAAGTGCCTCCTGCACTGTTCCCATTTAGCAGAAGAGTCTGGCAGTCTTTGGTTGCTTTGAACCTAAGTGGAGTCTTCTCTGTCCTGCAAATACATATTCAACTGACACAAGTGTCCAATAAAGCCCTGTGTCATCTACTTTAATATGTGTTGAGGTGTATAATTTCTATGATAAAATCTAATATGACTGGGTTCCCTTTACTTGTCACTGCAATGCTAAGCAAAACACTACAATGAAACCAGCCATAACTAGACAAAAAAGTGTCAAATTCTGTACTCTTAGCATATCTGTTCCTCTAATCCTCATAATCTTATTTTACTTTTCTTCAGAATAATCACAACACATAATGGAACATTACATTGATTTTGATCTTTGATCCAAACATTAAATATTTACTCCATTTTCTCCATAACTTTACACCTGGTATAAATGATTTTCGTAGCATTTATGGGTGTCACGTTCTGAGCATGATGTCTCACTTCATCTACATTCTAACAAACTGTTCTCACTGATGTATAACATAAATAAGGTGCTCTGGCTACATTAGCTCTGCATTCACCAGCCTCAAAACTTCTAATTTTATCTCCAAACTAATGCTTTAACTGCTTTTCTTTTTGTTAAAAACCAATACTCATTTTGGCACTTAATCTTTAAAAGGGTCTGAAGAGGTTATATGTAATAGAGCAGAGTCTCACATTAAAATGTTCTACAGTATCTTTTTCTTTTAACACAGCACACTAAATAACACCACAAATGGTGTTAATGCAAAGCAAAAATGCATTAAAATACTCCCAACTGGATTAACCAAATGAAATTGAGTTAAAAAGGATTGCAAAACGTGTTAACATGGTCCCAAATGGAAAATACATCCAAAATCTGAAGTAAAGCAGATCACAAAATGAGTTAACACGGTCCCAAATGGAGAACTGCATCTAAAGCTTGAGTTAACACTGGCCACAAACGTTAATGAGGTCCAAACTGGAAAAATGGAATGTTTTTCTGAAGTTTACTACAGCTATTGATAATTTTACTTCAGACCCATAATCACCATCGAACATGTAAAAATATGGTGCATATTAATGTGGATCACATCAATGTGCTTCTCGGCATTCCCTATCTCATGTTAACATGCGACCCTGCTAAAAAAAATACAAGAATGCAGTATCACCACTGTATAGCCATGCGCACTGAACTGCCTAGCTTTGGGAATGCCACCATTTGCCAGTATAAGATTATTTGCCACAGTATTTGCCAGCTGTTGCAAAGTATGACATCTATCATGCTTTATTATTCATTTGTCCTGGACAATGCATATGGAAACTACATAAAAAAGCAGGGACATCTATATCAATACACTGAAAGGTTAAAGCAACTAAAAATATTATCCATTAGGATTCTCATTAAAATAGTATATGTTATTGTCCATTAAAGTCATGCTGTACAGACAAAAATTGTCATAAGACAGTATCATCAGTCAGTCTATGCAAAACTCCTATTCAATGAAAAAAAAAAAAAAAAAAAAAAAAAAAAAAAAAGCATTACCTTTTAGGAATATCATAATTCATGATTACTTTTGTACATAATAGACTATTAGACCTTGGTCATCAATGAAAGCACTACTATGGGAGAAGTATTTAGTCTTCCACTGATGGTTCTTTCCTTGGCTTGGTTCGGACTGTATTCTTATTATCAGATGTGACACATATCCTCACCCTCTAAACTATCTTTCAAAGATGCTATGTTCCATTTCTATATCTCTTTTTGTACTTCTTATTTCTAACTTTACTTACATCCTCCAGTATCCCTTCTTGTTCCATCCTTATGTGCACTTACTGAAGCAACTCTCATTCTTCTCTAAAAGTTCAAGTTCTTAATGCAAGCAAGTAACAATAGAGTGAATTCTTCAGCATTTAGTATAAGAGTTGCTGCTCAGTGTTTGTCACCTGAAGGTGCAAGTAAGGTGACTAACATGATAAATTAAGAAAAGGAAAAAAATTCTGCAAATTAAATCCTGGTCTTAATACATGAAAATATATGGAGTAAATATACAAGATGTGAAGACGCCTTTCTATGATACTAACTAAAATCATATAAAGTGCCTTACTGAGCTAATTTGAAGACAAATGATGATACATCAAATTCTAGAAGCTGGTTTATCATGAAGGTCAATAATTCAGTGCAGTTCCTCGTAAGCTGCAGACTTAATTGTTTCCAAAAATGTCTTCCTTAGCCTATATTCTGTGCCTAACAGGTACTTCCTCTATTGCATTTATGCCTCCATCATTTGTCTGTCCAACATATTCTCATCTTCTAAATCATCATCGAGAATCTCAATATCCCCATCATCAAGCAGGGGAATATTTGCCCCTAGTTCTGTTTCTATAGCTTCTGGTGGTGGCCTAGAGGCTTCAGAGTCAGATATATTATTTTCAGTAGCATCTGGGTCCTTAAGGGTGATGGGAGCATGACACATGGGACACTTATCTTGTACATACAGCCATTTGCGTAAACATGGGCCATGAAACAGGTGATTGCAATGAGTTATTCGAGCTGAAGTCATTTCAGCATAACAAATGGCACAAACATCATTATGTGCCTCTAGCTGTTCCTGAGAAGCTTCTGGTAATGCTGAGATCTTTTTTGCTGCCTCTAATCTTAGCAAGAAACTCTTCCATCCTTGCTGCAGACGCTGCCAAACATTAAAATAGAAGTGAATAAGCAGTACAACGGCATTAATCCATGACCACTGGCCTGTTATAGACTCTTTCACTCCTGCACCCACGACAAATACAGCCACAATAAACTCAAATACCCTTGCAGTGGCTCGAGTGTAATAAACTAAATCATCTAAACCTGGCCAAGGTTGAGCACAAACTGCATCCCAAGTAAGCAGTACATAAATAGCTAGCAGACTCAACACTTGCACAGATGTCATGATGCTTATGGACAAAACAAGAAGTAACAAAAAGTGCTGCTCAAATATAAGTGTGAACATGTATACCATGTACAAAGGAAGAAGTAACAACAGTAGGCAAGCAGAAACTGCACGAGCATGTCGAGATATGGATGCCACACCCTGAGCACTGAGAGCCAGGACTACAGGTTCGACAATTTCATACATACTTTGTACCAGAGATGATACAACAATGAGCAAGATAACAGATAAAACAGCTAAACGCTTTGGCATAGCCATGCTTAACAGTGAAGTCTGTACAGCCAAAAGGGCAACTGTGACACCCTCAGTCCAACCTGAGTGGGCCAGGTCATCTGGCAGTGGCGCTGCTCCAGGGCCAGCTGTATATGTTCTAGTGATGGATAAAATGATCCTAGAAGCATAAGAGACTGCCATACATGTACCAGCTAAGGTAAGTGGAGTGTAGCACACCTCAGCAGCACTTTGTACCACCAAGTACCATATCCCACCTGAAGATGAGCTACCTACAGATGATGCACTACTAGTCCCTGCCGATGCTCCACCAGTAAATGCTGAAGCTACACCAGCCAAAGTACCAGCAGCTGATGCTGTAATGATAGTCCCTGTTGTAGGAGTAACACTAGTACTGTGAGAAGGGAGATAATGGTTATACAACTGGGTAGTAAAAAGCATTAACCAGAATATCAGCAGTTGTATGGGAACAAAAAGGCGGCCCCAAAGTGTGAGTAAAACTCCCAAAGGTCCATATAGTTCAACCATCTCTACAAGAGTGCTGTACATGTGCTTCAGAAATCTAAATACATGAGGAACACAAAGAAAAATGTACTGTACAGTTAGGAAAATAACAAAACAGGATGCAAAGTTGTGAGTCAAGTGGAGCTCTGTCACTGGGAAGCCAGCTAATCGAGCAAACACAGGCACGAGGTACACCAACAACAGGATCTGGAATGAAAGAAACACTCTTATTACATTTTCAAAAGGAGGTGATTTCGAAGTATTAAACATAACTGCTCTGCCTGAGACAGAACCCTGTGAACATTTGAGAACTATCGCTCAGAGGAGAGAAAAAATACTTCCTCTATAATAGGGTGCAGCCATCAGGATTTCACACTTGTCAACCACCATAATTTCTTTACAGTTGTCTATTGCTCATTAACCCTCAAACAGTGGCCCACATTAATTAATGTGCTACAATGAAATTGCAGTCCACATTAACTGATGTGCTCTATGGGAATGGTGACCCACACAGATTGGTGTTCTAACTTTTCCTGCCTCTGTTTACCCCTCACCCAGGCCTTACATAGAATTACACTGTCCAGCAAAGGAGACCTCATGCAGATCTACAATCCAAGCTTTCATACCAACAATAAAATTTTATCTGATCTATAGTGATGTCATGGAATGCCTATGGCCTCATTCTACAAAAGTTACAAGAGTTCTTCAGTAACCTACTTCACAATGGTGTTCAGAACATATTGCAGTGAACCACTAAGCATTGATGAAATCTAGTCATATTTGCTATTTAGCAATGAGAGGTCTAGTGATACATGGGAAGTGTTATTTCTCATCTACCCCAAAGGATACCTTACCTTACCTTCCTGCCCTAGAAACCTCTTCTATGGACCTCCTGCTGTGCTCAAGAAAATGACCAGTTCTACAAAGTGGAATCACAGACCATAAAGTGTGGTAATGTGTGTGTACCTTTGTGGTTGCCACAAGATAACTGAGGAATAAGTGTTCAGGAAAAACTATGGAGGTTGTATCTTGAGTAAGGGGTTCTTGTGAATGTAAAACAGTATTTGTAATGCTGGAGTGAAGGGTGGTGTCCAGAAGACACAAGGGAAAGGCTAACTTGTACATGTCTAAGGAGCAGTTTTGGATGGGTTTGTCTGTTGGAGTAATGCTTAAAATTCAGATGGAAAGGGGGTTGTTCAGTGCATGTTGGGAAGACATCCCTGGGGACTGGGAAGAAAGAAACCGATTCTCTTTCTCATATATATCAACGATATTCATAATGCATGATATCAAAATCTGCATGTGAAACCAACTGAACCTGAACATCTGCAGCTTCAAACTGACAATCATAATATTTGACCAGGACCATGGATTGTGAACGAATTCCACATTGTTCCAATTCGCTCTCTCCCATAATCATTTCCGATGCTCCTGCTCGTTCAGGTCCCAAGCATTCAAAGAATGTTTCACACCATCCTTCCACCTATTCCTTGATTTTTCCCCTTTTCCCTAATCCTCTACTTCCAACCCACTTAGTCAGCCTCTACTCACTCATTACCTACATATCTTCAAACCATTTTAGCAAATCCTCTTCAGTTCTCTCATACATACCCTTGCTTCCACGCCTCTCTCTTTCCCTATCATCCCCCTACCCCACCTGCCTTAACACACCAAATATTGTCCTCAAGCATTTTAATTCAGACTTTCTCATCTTGGGCCTAAGCATCACATTAATACAACACCACTTGGGCTATCATACCATCAAGCATACCCATATTTGTCCTGACTTCTACTCCATACTACCTTATCCATTCTCTGGCATCTAAACTCCCGTGGTACAGCGGTTAGCATTCCTGACCGTGATGCATTTATGGGCCGCCCAGGGTCAAGTGTATAGGGTCAAACCCTGGTTGCGGTGGTCGGTCCACAGTTAACCCAGCTGTTCATCCATCTTTAGGAGTTGGTTGATAAAATGGGTACCTGGCTCAGGCTAGGGTGTATGTATATGTATGTATGTATGTATGTATGTATGTATGTATGTATGTATGTATGTGTATATATATATATATATATATATATATATATATATATATATATAT
>JAYMFT010247071.1:0-24654 GCA_038088735.1 Panulirus argus
TTCCCTGTCTGTTTTTCCCAATTTCTCAACTCTCTCTATATTTCAGTTAGGGCCTGGCCTTGATGTGGACTTTTGTCCGTGACTGGAGCCTTTAAAAAAAAAAAAAAAATCATACAGTCTGAGCTTTCTCAGGGCTTTCCAGTTAACTTTATCATATGCCTTTTCTAGAGCCATAAGTGCTGTGCCCTATCAAAAAAGATGACAAACCACACCGCAACCCTTTCATAGACCCCATACCATTTACTTTACCTATTGTATTTTTCATACCAGAAACATATCAGTTATACTTAAGCATGAGTTTTTGAGGCAGTATTTGTTTAAGTTCAACATAAGGGAGGAAACATCATGGTATTTGAGGTAACAACCTATGTTTTTTTTCTTTGTGCAGATGTGAAAAAAGCAGAGAAGGCAAAATTGGAAGCAGAAAAAGCAGAGAAAGCTGCTGCCCAGTTGGAAATAGAAAAACAAGAGGCTGCAAGAAAAGAACAGGAGAAACTTGTGAATGAACAGAGGCAGGAGGGAGGATATGATGTACTTGTAATGATTGCTGGGAAAAAGAGGTTGGCACATAGAGAAGTTTGTACTGTATCTAAAATTGTTCATGACATCATTTGTGTATTCATAAATCTTGTACTTTTTTCTTTGAAAAGATTCTGAAGACAAGTGCAGGTTCAGTATCAGGCAGCAGAAATCCTTTCAACATACAGTTTAAGTACACTCAACCTCTCATTTCACACACTCACATCCTCAACTTAGGTCCAGTGTGCTGAAGTGTATGCTGACCGCCACAGTGATACAAGAGCTTTTTGATTTTTCTTTTAGCTTATGAAAATGGTTTGTTAAGTGACTAATGCCTCTATATATTGCTCTGGCATCACACACAAAACACCTCCATTATGTATCATCAGAAATCATTCCTCTGGCATCCTTATCTGAAATACTTGAAAACCAAAACATTTACCCATGTCTTTTGTGGTCCACCTCTTTCTTGTGCCTTTGACTATACTATCATCATCTGTACCAACATCTCATCTACCATGCATCCTACATGGCTGTACTAACACAAAAGGGTTTTATATGCATGTATGATGTAATGATTTCTCGACTTAAGACTGTATTTCACTTTTCCATAGCAAGAATGAAGAAGGATAAAGTGAATGAATAACAGTTATTACACTCTAATTGCATTTTTGTTAATATTTCTGTATTTATCAACAGGTTGGAAGAATTGGAAAAGAAGGTTGAAAATTACGTGAATGTTCAGGAGAAAGTAAGTCAGGCCAAACGCTTGGAGATGAACCGTGCTGCGAGTATTGTCAACCAGCTTAATCTGACTGATAATAGAGTTAACAGAGAAAAACTTCAAAAGTTGTTATCACTTTTGGCTGGTAGAACTGTTGACCCAGGAAGAGTCTCAACAAATAATGATCCAGTTTTAACAGACTATGTAAAGAGTTTGGTTACAAGTAATATAGTAAAATTAGGGCATGATAAGCAAGGAGCTGCTGCTGCTGCTGCAGCTTATTCATGGCTCTTAGTGAACATAGTGTCAGTTCATCCAGGAATGTGGGATCTGTTTTTGTATTATGTTTTTAACACTTGTCCATATTTAGTACCCTTGTATCCAGTTCAAGAAGAAGGACAAAGTGAAGAAGACTTCAACAAAGCAAAGGGCATTAGGAATAATGAAAAAATTGATTCGTACATTGGTCGGATGGGTAATTGTGCTATGATGTATGGATTAGTTTTAGCCATGATAAGTAAGAGGCAAGGATTTCCTGTACAGGCACCAGTTGTTGGTTGGGAACTATTAGCAAGACTTGTTTCCTTACCACCTTCATCTGGTGTAACTGCAGCAGTTCTTCACAACTTTTTGAATACTGCAGGTGCTTGCCTTCAGCAGGCATATGGCAGACAGTTTCTGAAACTCATGGATTACATGAATTCAATTTATATAGTTAAGATTAAAGAAATAACAGCAGATGCAGGTACACAGGCTTTGACTGTGCTGCAGAACTTCATGGACGACTTTAATACCACTCGTAAACTCAGAGAAAATGAATTAATCTCTAAGTTTAACTAAATTATGTATATATAAAGTAAAATAGTTTAACCAGCATAACTTTACTCTTAAAAGGAGTAATGTTCATGTTTGACCGTGTAAATATTTCATTTGTGGAAAGCTCCTTACCAGAACAAGACTATTCCATATTAATTTACCTTAAGGTTATACCCTTTCCTTGCTTTGTATGGGAGATCCATATTGAGAAATGGCTGAATTAAGGGAATCCTTGCAAAAAAATGTTGTACTTTGTAAGACTGGGTTTGTATTCTAAGGCACAATATTCACCATCTTGTTTCATGAAAAATACACAAAACTCATACATACTTCTTTAATGTAATAATTGTAGGTTGTAACACCAAGTATAAACCACGAATGGGTACGAGCAGGCAGTCTTTTAGTGCTACAGTGTTTTAGCATAATACAAATGTTGTTCTTTCTGTCCTATGATTTTATGGATATATTTCAGGATATAAAATCTGCTTCATGTTTGCATGTATTTTATAATACTGTGTAGCATTTCCTGGACATTATTGAAATCAGCATAGTTCAAGAAGAGTGAGTGACTAACAAAAACTAGGATGCACAGGGCCTCCCATTTTTGTGATTCTTTTATTTCTGTATTCTGATATCTAATGTAACGAATGTAAATATTGGTTATTTTGCTCATATTGTGCATTTGGCATACAGTAGCAATATGTACTCCGTACATATTGATAATGACAAGAGCAGCGATGTAAAGATCAGATATTTTGACGATGCTTTTGTCACTGCTGTACTGTCCAGCACACACACAGTTAGCCATTATGGATGGGAACATACACTCTTTTGTTGCTAGTATTTTCATTCTTGATTTCAGAGTCTTTATGTACCTGATCTACCTCATAAAATTTGAGAATGAGTTAATGGTAGTGATAGTGGATGTGGCATTTGATGAGACCTTTGTGGTTGAAGTGAGTCATGTGGTGGAAGGAGAGTTTATGGTCTTGGTTGCACTGCAGAAGAAGAGGTTACTGTCTATAATATCTAAGATGTGCATGTTTAAAGCTTCAGTTTTGTTATGTGAATGCAAAGGAAAGGATTAAGTGGATGTATTTGAAAAAAGAAAAAATAATTAGGTTAGGTTAGATTGATTTTATCATGTAAGAAATGACATTGTAGGAGAGAAATGTGGCATTAATTCAAGTCAGATTGAGACTGCTGATCAAGGTATGCTTTAATGGTTTAACCAGAGCAGGGAAATAATGGACTGCTTTAGAGAGTGTACTTCTTTGTCAGTTGATGATATGGCTGCACCAAAGGAGACTTCTCACATGTGTATCCAATTACTGTGTATTTTCATTTTATACAAGATTGCTTATGGCAGTGCAGCAGGGTAGCATCAGTAAAAGACGAATAATATCCTCACTTGCACACATCCACTTTATATCTGTCATTACAGTGTATTAATTCCAGTCCCTCTGACTTTTTCACGGTGTATCTTGACGACCTCGCATACCCTGGTTCAGCCTCCTGCCAGTGCATTAACTCACAGAAATTACATCACTCCACTTCGTTCTATTCCTTATATGATGCTTCTCACCCTCCAAAATACCACAAAGCCTCCTTCACTTCATCCTCCATATGAATGAATGTATGTTGTTATGGAATAGTTTTATGTTTGTGCCTCTCAAATACAAATGAATTTGTCAGTTTTTTATATGAATAAAATAAGAATTTTCATTTGCTTTTTTTTTTATCATCCCATTTTAAACAGAAATTGATGATAAAAGTTTGATGGTTTGCTATTTAACCCAGTGGATCTCAGTTTTTAAAGTTAAAGAAAAGTATTAATCTTACAATTTCAAAGTTATTCATATAATGAATAAAATTAATTCAGAAGTAAACCTTTTTCATCCACGTTATTGTGATTGATAATTAACACCACCACCAGCTAGATGCAGTGTTGTCAAGGTTAGGTGGGTACTGGCAGTACTACTCATTGTAATTACTATTGCAAAGATTGAATAAATAATGTAAAGTACAAACCTGGTTTAATACAATAAACCTTAAATGCCCTCACAAATGTGATGAAAAAGAATACAGAAAATATAATGATTTTGATAAGATTGAAAAGAAGAATAAAACATGATTGGTTGTCAAGACAAAATCAAGTGTGACTGTGAAACATTGGAATGAGTTGACCGACATAAGAATAATGAAGTATCAGAAAAATGGTACGGCATGAAGAAAATAAGACATCTTTTATGGATAATTATTAATATATATATATATATATATGATGATAACGGTAAGCTGTCCCTTAAGAGTCAGAATAAATGATATGATTACCTGTCTAAGGATATCGCTTTTGTTCATGATTTACTATTTTAGTTAGGTCGGCCATTGACAGGTGGCGCTGTGGACGGCGGCACATAAAATCTAAGGCAAATTCACTGAAGTTTCCTTTATCTTCCTTGATGTTTCGTGAGGTCGAGTAGGTACTGCGCCGTTGCAGAAGCCTCAGATTGTGTCAAAGTTCACATCAAGGATCATGAGCAGTGAAGACCCATTTTATAATCGTCGGTTTAAGGGAACACCAGCAATTAAGTTCAGACATCGTACAGCTCTTGCCGTTCTTGCACTGTCAGGGCTGTTTGCCGCAGCCTTTCAGTGAGTCACTTATATTTAATGGTCACATTTCGTTCACTTTGCTTGTTGGGCTTTTAATGGTTTGGAGGGTAATTATCGTGTCAATGGAGGACACTTAGTATTACAAATCTCGTTTGACTCCGTATCGTTACGAGCTTTGGACATTTGAGTTATGAGTATGACCGTTATATAATTAGGTTTGACTGGTATATATAAACTAGAAGATTGAGTATTCATGTTTATTATGACGTCCTAGGAGGTTAGATGACAAAGTTTTACATAGAATCTGTTGATTTGTGAACTAGTGTATAACCTGTGTAACATCCAGTTACCTATACATTTACCCTGATTTACTAATATTACTCTCTTGAATATTGTTGAACATGAAAAATGAAATAGGCTCTTTGCAGATATTTCTTTAATGTCAACGAACTACATTAAGCACCTAAATCATGAATAACCATTTCACAAAGCAAGTTTCCCTGCAAATTTGAAATGCCTTTACTTTGCCAATTTAATCATGACTGGCAACAAATCGTGTTTCAGACAGGTATTGCATGATTTGTAGCTTTTGTTGTATGATGTGATAAAAGAATTTTGTCAAGGTAAGTGGAATACTTGTTTTTAAAATGATAAGATTTCAATTACAATAGAACCTACTAGACAACTGAGATATTAAAATAGGCTAGGTTATCATTTTATTTTTTTTATATTTTACGTAAACGAAGGAAATATCTCACATTTTTCATCAGTCTTTACAGTAAGAACAAACATTCCATAAGAGTAAAGGTAAGATATCAAATCTATAAAACGGACATTCCTTTTATTAATTTTACCATAATGAAGATTAGTGGGGAGGGCTAGGAAGATCAGGGAAAATGTATTAATCATTGTAAAAGAAGGTGACCCACTTATTGGAATCAGTAGAGCCTATGCATGTTGATTTCCCAAAGTAGCCCAAATTTTACAGTGTATGTATGACAATATTAATGTGTCCTTTTGGGGTTTATGTGGGATGGCTGCTTGTGGGGAGGCTGGGCTGGGTGATGGTGCCATTAAGTACCAGGTGTTTTGTTTGTTTTGTTCCAGTAGGCCCAACGCTTAATCAAGGGTGTATCTTTTGTATTTCAATCATAGCACTGAAAATCAAGATGAAATTTGGTAGTTATATAAATTTTTTGCAGGTTTTCTTGGTATCTTTGGAGTTCACCCTTTTTTTCTCCCAGTACCTTTTTTGCCGTACAAGGTTCATTGGTGGTCTTCCCTCTGTGTCTCCCACCCTAGTCCTTCCTTATTAGAATATTTTTGTGCTTCCCACTTTCTTTCTGTCATAGAGGTAATGTTTCAGTCACTGCTTCTGTAAGCTTTGTGCTTGAGTCCCAACCACAAAATCAAGGACCCATGGCACATGACTAGCTACTGCTTTTCATAGTTTCTGTGGAATTCTCTTTCTGCTTTCATCATTCCCTCTTCTTATGACCTTTTTACCTTAAATGTCTGGTCAGCAAATAACTTTAGAAGTATAAATTAATTTCTTGAATCTTCTTTATATGCTAGTTTTTCCTTTCATTGGAGATGGCCATGATTGGGATATGGATGAAACAGACATTATTTACCTGATGTACCCCATAAAATTGGCATTGCAGTTCATGATAGATTGATATAATGAAATGGCATATTTGATAGCAGCTTTAGATTAGCTTAAGCATACTTTACTTACATTTTGTTTCTTTTTCTACAGCTACCGAACAAAGCCACAGAGGTTAATTCAGATGATTGAAGAGAAAAGTATTAAGGATCATGAGGATGCTGAGATCCGTAGTTTTCGGATGTCAAATACTTTACCCTTTTCCTCAGCTGCTATAAGAAAGAAAAAACAGGAAGAGGAGGATGGTCATGTCATTTAAGTCATCACAATGTAATGCATATATTAAGGATAATTTATGTTGTAGAGTTCTGAAAGCATTGCTTATTATTTTTTGTCAATGAAGAAATTTAAATTAGATAATTACAGTGGTCAGTGATGATATTTGTTTAACAGTTTTTGAAAAGAATAAAGATTTCTCATGTATCAAGGCACGAAAAGAAAATTATAAAGTATAGTGTGTTATTTATATATATATATATATATATATATATATATATAGGTATGAAAATGAAAGCTTATTAAGTTTTCAGTTGTAAAGGACATATTTTTTTTGCATAGTCTGTGATATATGTATCTTCACAGTCTACTGTAGGATTTTGTAGTTTTCATTGAGCAAAGCAATGTTAATTTGTCACTGGCCATATTAAGATTTATAAACTAATTTACTGACTGAATGTCCTAAGTATACTTGTAATAATTATCAGTTTCTATTGCCATGAAATCCTATTTGGTCATGAATACTGTTAAAGTTTTATAGAAAAAAGAAACCTGTAAATAAGATAAGCCCCAAAATGAGTGCTGGTACGGGTACTCGTCTTTTGCGCAAGAGAAAAAATGATGTAGATTTGGAGATTTTGTCAGAAACATCTGCACACGATATGACTGATGATTTTGAAGATGCTGCCACTGTTTTCAGGTAACTTTCCTTCTTGATTTTAAAAACTATAGTTATCATTATATTTGCTTGATCAGAGTTATTTTTGAAGATCATATCATGATGTATACTAAGGCAAGTTTGGCTTTCCCTTTGTTGTTCAGTGTAGGTCCTCATGATTGGGCACTGTTCCTCACCTTTCTTGGCTTGTGTATGGATTATTGTAATACTTTTGGTGTTACGCTGAAGCATATGTAATTTACTGTAATGATTTCGTTTAACTTTAAAATGGTAAGTACTGATGTTCACTGTTTTTACTCTGGTACTTTTGAATGCAAAGAATTTATGAAAACCTGACTTCACTTATTAGTGTTACTGTATCTATCTTTGTGTACCATTGCAATTATATACTGAAGAAAAGACTTAAGGAACATAAGAGTTGCACTTATTTACTACACTTGAATCAGTTTTGTAGGTGGAGCATATTTGTATCTTAGGGACAGTTTTTAATTTTAACATTTTTAAACACAATCTTTGCTATGAAGCAACAGAATTTAACTGTACCTCCTAGTGTCCTATTAGTGATGCAGACAGTTTTGAAAATTTTTTTCAAGGGTAATCTGATCATGATAGTAATGATGATAAAGGGGAATACAGGGAATTAGGAAACTTTTGGGATCAGGTAATTCCCACCATGAAAAGTGCATGCCTGCATGCATTTGAGCAACCCTATGAAGATGGAAATGGGGCTGATAATTATAAGAGACAGATAGATAGTTATAGAATTTTTGAGTAATAATTGAAAATTTTGGCAGTTCATTGTATGGTTGGCTTTTTTATAGAAATTGGTTATTTATGTATTTATTATACTTGATTGCTGTTTCCCACGTCAGCAAGGTATTGACATAAAATATATATATTACTGAGTATAGTGTAACAAAAATTTTTTTTTCCTCTAGACTTCCCAAGAAGCTTAGAACCAAAAACTCCTCTGCACCTCTTAGGCCTAAAGGTAGGCCCAGGAAAAGTGGTACAGGAGATGCAACACTAAGTGATTTACCTTCGCATAAAGGAAAAGAAAATTCAGATTTCTTAGATGAAAACAGTAAAGATTTTGTTAACCAGTCACATATTCCATGTTTGGAGTCTGAAAGTCTAAGATTAGACTCTGAAGATGTAGTAGGTGAAGAAAACAAATTTCTCATAGACTTAGAAAAATCTGTATGTACAAAATCAGAAAAATTATGTCCCTGTTGCAAACATATTGTTACTAGTGTTATATTTTCTGACCACTTCAAAGAATGTATTAAAAAATTTAAGGTAAGCAAAGAAAGATGTGATAAAAAGCCAGCAGCAAGCACCAGTACAATAGGAAAAGAAGAGGAATATCAAGGGAAGATCGAAGTAGAAGGGGAAAGTGAAGGCAGTCAAGTGCTCCCCTGTCCTGTTTGTATGAAGGTATGCTACTTTGTCAGTTGCATAAGTGTGAATGTCTTTTTGAATTTATTCTCTCACAAGTCAGCGGAATGGCATGTACATATGTATTCTTTTTTATACATTCCTAGCCTTACTAAGTTCTGGACTCTTTGTACTGGCAGTAGTCATAGACAATTCTATTTTTCATCTTCTGGTCCAAATACTGTGTTCTGTACCCAAACTTTTCTTTTCAGTTGACATCATTCTTTTCTCTGTAACTTCTGATGGAATATAGTCATTCTATGTGGTTTCAGTTAGAGTTTAAAATGGAGGCAACTAAAGGATGTGCAGTACCATAGTAATCCATGAATGGATGTGACTATGGATGGAACCATGGAGGCTGAAGTGAGTTATAGAAGCGAAGGTCAAATGAATAAGGACAAAGATGGAAATGTTTAAAGGTATAGGAATCTCATTAATGTTTTAAGGATGTGAGTCTTCAGAAGAAAGACATGGATATGTTAGAGAGGAAATGCCTGAGGATGATTATGTGGAGAACTGTTCCAATAAGAAATGACAGTTTCTGAGGGAGGCATAATACAGAGACCATTCCAATTGAAAGGGGTGACCACTGTGTGCTGAAATTATTTGGATATATGGAGAGGATAAGTGAAGAGACAGACAAAAAGGATCTCTTTGTCAGAAGTAGAAGGAAGAAAGGGGAGATGAAGGCTGAGGAGACATTGGAAGGATGAATTAATATATGAGATATCAGGACTTGAACATTCACAAGGGTAAGAGATGTGCATTGGTTTGGATGAATTTTAGTAATGCGTTCCACAGGTATGGTGGGATGATGTGCCGTCGCTAAGGTGAATGAGGGCATATGATACCTGCATTCTTGATAAACCATGGAGTAGTCTGTGGGACTTTGCTTTGGATGATGGTTTCTGGTTTTGCTAAATTATACATTAATTTAGAAATTTGATTTATGCAAATGAGACTGTTTATTTGTTACTGATGCTACCCTACTATAGCAAGAAAAGCAATTAGGTGTAAAAAGAAAATGTTTTTGCAAGCTGTGGCAGAGATGTAATGTAGCTATAACCTTAGCCATCATTGCTACTGTCATTATTGTATGCTCTTGTTTGCTGTTCCTGATTTTACTGAACTTCACAAGCTTATGGTTGCACCATGAGTGAAAAAGTCACCTTTAGTGGGGCTATTTTATTGTCAGTTGATGAAAGGAAGTAGAGTATGTTGAACAACTTAATGCTGTAAAGGTAAAGCAGCCTATCATTTTCCTGACTGTACTGTAGCCAAGAAGCTGCAGGAGCCCCATAAAAGGGGTCCTAGATTTATAACTATAATAGTAATAACAGTAAGCTGTTGCTGTATTGCATTAACTTTGTAAAGCAAGATTGATGCTTAATTTTATTGAAAAACTTGTGCTAATTAAGCTTTAAAGAATAACTGTACATTCAAGTACTGTAAAGTATATACAGGACTCTTTTGGTAGACACTGAAAGTGTTTCTTAGTTTATAATTCCCTTCCTTCTTCCATGAAGATAAAAGGAAGGTTACATGATTGGCACCCCCTTTCTAGCCCCTAAATCCATACTCTGCATATTTTCATCAAGAACAACTGGATACCATATTGGTTACAGCTTTTCTTTATACATTATGAATTTGGTTTAAATATGAGGTACTACAAAGGGAATTAGCACCTTGTTAAAATGTTTATCTCTACGTACAGACATATGTACTGTGTATATATACATTTTGTAGATGTATTTTTTCATACAGTTTCTGTTTCCAGTCTTTCAAGTCCAAGATCCAGCGCCAGTCTCATGTGAAAAGCTGTGCCCAAAGTCATGGTCTAACCTCGGAACAATTAATTTTGGCATCAAAGTTATTGGAAAAGCAAGTTGAGGAAAGGAGCCAGTTTGGTCTGCCTCATCCATTCCAGCAAACAGTAAATCATCGAGACATAGAGAAAGTAGCAGCGGACAAGGTAAGCAGTGGTTTGGATTACAATATAAGCATGTATAGCATTTACCTTGTTTATATTAATGTCACTTTATAGGCATTGTGTTGCACAAACTGTGATCTAAGAAAAACAATGAACATCATATTTCTTCATACTTCAGGCAAAAAGAAACACAAAGGGATTTATCAGAGCAGCCAAAAAAGACCCTGATCTGGCAATGGCCATGGCTCTTTCATGCTCAATGGCTGAAGAAGAAGCTGCAGCAAGAGCTTCTAGGGAAGAGAAGCTGTTAACCCTTGGGTTAGACCACATTGTGGAAGAGGACAGAAAGGCTCAACCAATTTTGTTTTCTCCTACAGAGATAGGTATTTGAAATATATACATTTAACATATGCATGAATATCCAGTATGGTAGTGTTGACTAGCGTGAAATAGTCTAAATTCATAATTTTGAGATTTGTTGTTACACAGTAGCAGAGAAGGGTACATTTACATATTCATCTCTGTTACTCAATGCATACCTTTATAAATATTTCATCCAACTTTTTCAGCAGGAGGAAGATAAAGAAAATATAATCACACATTATGGCAGTTAAGGTATAATGAGAGCATTGGATATAAGGAGGTTGAATTGTGAGTGATTTAAATGATCTAGTTGATGAGAGGTGCCTGGTTTAACTGTTGATATTTTTGTCATTTTGTATGATAACCAGAAACAAGGAAATAAAGACTGTAACTGGAAATAAGGACAATAAGTTCTTGTGAGAAGAAATGTTAGAGAAGTGTGACAATAAACAAAAAATGTTACATTGTTTTAAGTAAGTAATTGAGCCACCTGTCATCTGATGTCTAACTAGAGGTAATTCAGAATTCCAGGATGAATTCCACTGTTGTGATATGAGAGCTTGGGTGTGAAGATTTTGAAGTTACTGAAAGTTTCAAGGTTTTTGTAAAGGTGTTAGTCACTTTTGTACAGAAACTATTTTAAGATCGAGAGGGTAATCATTAGACAGACCCGTATTAGGAGGCAATATGATTAGGAGGATAACTTGACTCTCTACAGGCTTGTTGAGGGTTGTGACAGTGTTAACATGGACTTGTTCCTCCAAATGAAAATTGAATGTTCAGTATAAGATTAAACAAAAGAAGAGCAATGTAGGACAGGTAAAAACAGTTGTAAAATTTTGAAGATATTGGACAAATGAAGGGAAGATTGATGTTTTGAGCATTACAGAAATTCAGAAACTTGATTGAGAGAAATGTAATATTAAGAGATGTGGCCATATGATTGTAAAGTTTATGCTCATTCATACAAATAGATAGTTACACTTGTGTACACATGTTTGTGTATATGGCTAACTGATTTTGGAAAATGTCTTGTTTATTTTGATATATACAGATTTATAGGAGTTTAGATTTTATTTATATAAAATATTCCTTATAAAAACAATATGCCATAAGCTGTTTTCATATGGAGAGTAGGGCATGTGCACAAGTAGGAAGGGAGAAGGGTTAGTAGTATCCAGTGAAGCTGGGCCCCTGTCAAGGATATGTTATGTCACCATAGTTGTTAAATCTGCTTACAGATGGATTGGTTAGAGAGCTAAATGCAAGGGTCTACATTATCCTGAGGATGGAGATCATTGGTTGTGAATCATTTGCTGTTTGCAGATGACATGGATCTGGTGGCAAACTCCAGAGGGAAGCACAAAAGCTGTTGACAGAGTTTAGAAGAGTGTGTGATAGAAAGATGAGAGTGGACAGAGTTTAGAAGAGTGTGTGATAGAAAGATGAGAGTGAATTTAGACAAAAGTAAGTTAATGAGGTGCAGCTAGGTGTTGAGACTGGATGGTTTGTGTCAGTTTGATTGAGATGATTTTGAGTTCAAATATGTTTTCCTAAATTCCTTCAATTTGTTGTCATGCATGAATTAGCTCAGATAGGGAGAAATTGAGAAGTAAGCATCAGAGTATCATGGCCTGAATATTCAAGATATGCATACATAGGATTGAATGAATTGGGTTAATATGGTTTATCGGAGAAGGGGTGATATATTGTTAGTGGACTGAACCAGGGTATATGAAGTGTTCAAGGTAAAACATGGAATGTTTGCAGGGCTTAGTTGTGGATGGTAATCTATGGTTTCATTATACCTGACAGCTTGAAAGTGGGGGGGTGCAAATGAGTCTGTTGTTTGATTTTTGCTATGCTACCTTGTTAAGGTAGGAGAAGCAGTTGTATAAATGAAAAAAGAAAATATGCTATATATGTTTATACTGTATATGTGATACATGTATTCCAGCTGAAGGTGCAGTCTGCCTAATTTCCTCTTAATTTACAAACTTTTTTAATGTAGATTAATTTCTGTCAACAGACAGAAAAAAAAAGAATACCAACCAGTCCAGAAATAAGGGACAAAAACACCGAGGCCGAGTTCAAAACACTGCTTTAGCTATGTGTTCCGTTGAGGAAAGAGAGAGGCGTATTAGTGAAAAGGTTGCAGCAATATTAGCTTCTGATGACACACCAAAGGTGAATTGGCAAATCACTGGTATTTTAGGAGGGAAAGGTCATCTTTCAATGTATAAGGACAAGGTAAATTATACATTTTTACTAGTTGTAACGTTAGAAATAGTTTGTGTAATACTAATAAGAGTGTGTGAAAGGTACTTTCAGGATGTGGATAGGTAGATGAATAAATGATGAGTACAAAGTAGATGCATCCCTTTAATTCCAGGTAGTTTGATAAGTTGAGTTCTTTAGCATATGATTTGAGTGCCGTTTTAAGACTTGAAGATGGAATTTGTATTTACATAAAGATTTGAGTATATAATAGAAATTATTCCCATTTTTCTTTGCTTTGAATAATTGAAGTGGTATAAATGGGTGGTATAATGATGATTAGATTAATTCAGTTTTGATGCTCACGTAGCCCGTGTAGAATATTGCATATAGTAGGATATATTTAATAAAATATGGTGAAAGTATGAAATTATAAGCAGATTATAATTTGAAAATATGAAAGAAAAAATTACAAAAAGTAAGAAAGACCAAGAAACCCAAATTAATTTACAGTTTTTTTTTTTTTTTTTTGTTCCAGTAGATATTGGGATTAAAAATAACCCTCACAGAGAAAGTTTTCCTCTCATCACAGGGATGCAGATTGTGGGAAGCAGCTCATAGCTGCACTGACCAACCACTTGAAGGGTTTTATGTACCTGAGCTTGAACCATACATTAAGCCGAAGGAAACATCTGTGGGAGGACTTTTAAGAAGGCTTTCACAAATTCCTGGCCGCTTAAATACGACTGCTATTCATGCTATGGATGAGGAGGTAAGATTTACAGTAGATATCAAACCTGTGCTGCCAGCTGGCCAAAGTTGGCCTTGTAAGCAAAACCTTAGAAGAAATATGGTGTCAGATTCATGTCATATATTTTCTTCCACTAATGAAGACAAGGTTTGTCAAGTCAGTCCTCTCAAAACTTAACAAGAACAATAAACCCACTCTAATTTGCATTTATACGTCACACTTGTTTATTAACAAAATATTAAGTTAAAAGTGTGGAGTTCAATAAAAGTCTTTGATCTTAAGAAAAGTCTTAAGAAAGATTGATCAACTTCCCCAGATTTTGAGAAGGGATCATTAAGCACCAACTGGAGGGACATAGTTCAAGATTGGGTTGGGGAGGACAACTGCTAGTTTGTTAGTTCATTTTGATGTAAATGTGTTTTGCTTAGGTACTGTTTGTAAGGGGTGGAAGATAGGATATGTGAGTACAGGTGATTTAAGTGTAAGTCTGAGACAACAAAAGCACCATGCAGAATCCAGTAGCATATGTGAAGGACTGTATTATTAAAGGTTTGACCCTTGGTGGTGTAGAAGACATACAAGAAGACATACAGTATATGTATTGACTGAAAAAAGATAATGCCTTGATGTAAAGGAGCTTCTTTTTTTACATTTACAGAGACTTAGGCTCAGGTGACTTGCTGAGCAAGGTTAGCAATGGCATGTTGGCCATATATACCAATACTACAGTTAGTTCCCTGTATTCAAGAAATATTCTTAGGTAATATTTATTTTAAATACATAAAGTCTTTATAGATAAAGCTTTACAATTTTTTATTTTATAATAACCTATGTTTTATGTAGCTTAATCACATCTTTTATATTTTACTTTATCAGAACTCGGACTCTGGATCTGAATGTGAAGGAACATCAGTTATTGACAGTTATTGCACACAACTGGCACTAGCAGAGCTCTTAGGTTCTCAAGAATGTCTTGAACACACCCGGGCTTATGCTTCTGCAGATGAAGATCAACACATGCTTCAAGGTTATGAACCTATCACAGACCCCAATAGTACCTTGGAGGCTGGTAGTGGTTTCTGGTTTGCTCAACCAGAAGGGGATAAAGAGACTGGTGGAAACCCAAAGAATAATGAGAGTAATCCAATAGCTGCAGATCACAGTGATACTCTTGCAGTCACAGGTAACACTGGTTCTGTTGCAGGGAATGACAGTAATGAAAATAATAAAACAAATGAAGATATAGTGAATGACAGACTGGGAAGAGTGGTTTTAAAGGAAAATTGTGATAATAATAAATTTCCTGTAATTATAAACAATGACTGTAAGAATGAAATTGCAAGCATCAATATAGGCGTTCAAGAAGAATGTGTAGAGTTTGAGAAAAAGTCAATTAAGTGGAATAGTGAAATGGATAAGGAAGAGGATGTCTTTGAAGCTGCATTAATAGCTGACAAATGCCAAGATTCCAATATCTGTACAAAACCTGATGAAAGCCTTTTATTACATAAAGATGAAAGTAGTGATAATATCATTGAACATAGTGATGGTGAGGTAACAACTGCTTCGAATATCATTTCAGAGAAGTTACTGAAAAACGAAGTGGAAAAATCCATAACTAGTTCTTTAGACATTAACACATTAGATGAAAACAGTAATATTTCTGGACATTCAGTTGATTCTGATGCAACCCAGATCTTCTTGGATGATGATCAGAGGTCTGTTTGTGAATTAAATTCCTTAAAAAAGTTATTGACTGAAAAAATTTCCCAGTGCTCTGATAATGAGCTTTTACTCTCAGGTGCAGATAACAGAGTAGCAGAAAAAGAGGAAGGTAGGAAAGAGGAACAAAAACATGTCTCATTTCCTTTAGATAACTCAGTCGCTAAAGATTCTGGAATGTGTGATGGTTTTATGCAATGTGTTGTGCAGCATTCTCAACATGACTGTAAAGAAGTTGATATATTGACTTTACAAAGCAGTGATCACTCTGGGCAACACCAAAGCAGTACTCAGTGTAGACCACCACCCCAAGTAAGGGAAAGAAATTGTGATGATGAAAGGCATTTTTTAGGGAGAGATACTTGTATAAATCAAAATAAAAGTAGAGAATATTGTGCAGAAAAATTTCTCTTTAGACAAGTACCCACACACTGTATGAATGAGTTAACTTATCACCCAAAAGGTGAGGTAGAGTTAAATGTCAATTTTGAGGTAGCTGCTATGAGTAAGCTGAAAGGTGGCTGCTTAAAGAATGCAGAATGCCCACAAGAAAACCAAGCTGAATGTGAAGAATTCAAACCCATGCAAGAAAAACTTTTACAGGACTGGAGTATGCTATTAACAAGTAAAGAGCAAAGTGATGTCACTGTGATGACAGCTAAAAGTGGTATTCTTTCAGCTCATTCTCTGATCTTTCTTGCAAGGTGTCCGAAACTTTATAAAGAAGTAAAGGATGCCAAGATGCAAATAAGCTGGGACAGAGTTTCATATGAGGGTGCATACATATTTCTTATGTACCTTTATACTGGTACCTGCAAGATAAAAGCAAAAGATGATCCAATGTGGATGGATGTTTTTGATTTAGCTCTTCAGTATAATTGCAAGGACCTTGTATCATATCTGGAGTCTCTTTATAAAGTTCATAATTCTCCAATCAAAACAAATTACCCCTCCAAAAATTCAAGGAATTCTGAGGTTATGGATGGTGTATTGAATTCAGATCCTGAAAATCAATTAATAAAAAGTATGTTAAAATCTGTGCAAGGAAACAGAGTGAAAAGTGAAAGACCAGTGAAGCGATGTCTGGATCTGTCTGGTGCTGGTAGAAAAAATACATTGCTTGATAAATTTGATAGCAGTACCTCACCTGTAGACAGAAACACCATAAATGCATCACAGGTTGGTAGTAATTGTAAGGAGATTACAGAAGCAAACTCACCGTGTAAGAATTCTCAGGAGGGGGAATGTATTGAATCACAGAAAGATCAAGGATCTCAGTCTCCTGATTTATTTAATGAATCTGTTTGTATTAAAAGTATTAGTTTCAGCTCTACTCCATCAGTTCATGCTACTTCAAGCCATCCTCCTTGTGAGGGGAGTGCCCATGACATGCAACATGAACATAATTTTTCTTCTGTTGTAGGTTCAAAGGAAGCTTATAACAGTAAGTATGGGAGCTCATTTTGTTGCATAGAATCACAAAAAGTCAATAAAAGTGACTTGCATAGTTTAGTAGTCTCACCTCTTGAAAAGTCTCCTATTTCTAATAAGTTGAAGGAAGAGAATAATGAAAAACCTAGGAAAGAACATATTTTGCATTGCAGTGTGGACAAAAATGTTAGTTCCACAGGCATAGATCATTTTGATCTTAAGGTAAGATCTTCATTTAAAGCAGATGATCAGAGTGTTGTATCTGACAGTCCTGTAATAGAAGAAGGTAACCTTATTGATCTAACTCTCAGTAGTTCTGACAGCTCTCCTGCAGCTTGCACAATTAATGATTCAGATAATTTGGCTGGTGGGTTGGATAATTCACCCAATTTTGATCTAAATGAAGAAATGGAACCATTAAAGTTGTGTTCAAGTGAAAGTAGCCTTCAAGATATTAGGGATACTGATCAACAGGAACTGATCATAGCACAGGATTCAAAAAGCCTACTTACTGAAAACTTAAAAGAAAATGTAGGCATGGATAAGGAGCTGAAAAGTATTGATGAACATTATATTAGTAATGTGTGGGATGGTTTTGATGATATTGGGGGGTCAACCATGTCTGTACCCATAGATGTTTACCCAACTCCAGAAAAATATTCAGGAAAAGGCACTGATGACTGCCATATGATTTATGATTTACCAGCTTTAGAACACTCACCATGTGAAAGGAAAGATGTTGGTCTTGCCAATAGTACTAACACTGATATATATGACACAAGAGCATCTGAGTCAAAGCATGCATCTCCTGCATCATCACATCAGCACTGTATTGAAAAAACTTCTGTAAGTAAGTGTTCAGATGATGTTGGTTCTGGTAAGTCTGATACAGTTAAATTTACTGGCACCATAGGACAAGTCAGAGCAGAATTCAAAGATGAAAATAATGTAACATGTGTTTCATCTTTTCATGATGATACTTTAGTAAAGCTAACAGCTGAATTGGACGATAGTGGACTATGGAAGGAGTTTGATGAAGAAATTGAAGATTACAAACAGGTTTGTCAAGAAGGACTATCATTCGAGATTATTCATGAACCTGTTGCTCATTTGATGACACCTCAGACAAAGATTACTAGAGAGAAGAAAATTGTTACACCTATGCCAGACTACAATAATATGTCATCACCAAAACTTAAGGTAGGTTAAGCAATAAACCTTTGTTACCTATCCTTCACTCCACCACCTCCTTAGCTAGAACACAGCCTTAGCATGTAGAAACTGACTATTTGGGTTCACTTTGCACCCAGCTACATGTAGAGAATCTTTTAGTGTTGATTGGTGGAAAAGTTGACTAAAACAGTGAACATAAATTTCAGGGTGAAAAGTAGGCTAGTACACTCTTAGTGTGCATGGATTTCAGTCCATATGATATGGCATGCCATAGTCAGGTGCACAGTTATGTCAAGATCATACAGACCACATTACATACTAATATTGACCTAGTATTTATGGTAAGGAAAGGATAATGATAAGTACCAATAAGGTGAAAAAGATTATTGCATGGGTAGTGGTGAGGCAGTTAGTTTATGGAAGATGAAGGTACATGGGCATCTTTGTCTAGTTCATGAGGATGAACACTAATTTAATTCATGAAGCTTAATACTTGGATATAGCAATTTCTGGAGAGCTTCTTTTACTGCTCTTGGAACTGTTGAGTCATAATAAGTGCCACTCACTTGCCCATAAGATGTATAGCTGGAATTATTACAGTACTTGAAAGGTAAAGATACAGATATGTGATCGTTTGTGGTATCTTTTGAAAATCTCTATATGAGAATGCAACATTAATAGTGTCATCATATACAGCCTTTCTTCTAAAAGCAATCTTCCTCTTGGTGGTTTAGCAGACAACTTTTTCCCCTAGCCTTCACTTTTTTATTAGAATGTTAATTGTTGTGGTACACCTTTTTTTTGTGTGTGTGTTTTAGATGCTTTCAGATAATTTTAATAAGCAAATTTTATGATTTTACATTCAACATGGTTTTTGTGGTGTGTTGGAATGTAAGGTTTGCCTAATGGGGTTAATCTCCACCGTCAGATTTTGTAAGTTAAATGATAATCATTAAAAATTATGAAAACCAAATACAAAGAAACAGAGCAACTGTATACTTTAAGAAAAAGAAGATTTGAATTGCACTCTGCTCAGACCGTGTTTTTATTTACGAAGAGATTAACACATGTCTGCAAGGGACATTAATTCGAACAGTGGAGATCCTTTCATGGCTCACAAGCCTAATGGTGTAAAATACAGTCACTGAAGATAAAATTGTTACAAAAATTTAGTAAAATATGGAATTTTGTGCACTGAGCCCAACACTTACTTGCATAGATAAGACATGGGAAAACAATCAAACGAAGGGTATTTGAATGATCAGGGCATGAGCTAAATAGACATGAGAAATATTACAGAAATTGTAAGACTCTTCATGGCGAGTTACCAAATTTTTCTTAGTTAAATTTTTGGGCCAATTCAGATGTTAATGGTTAGTAAACATTGCTCACATCCTGGATGAAAAGTGAATAATTTAAGGAGCTGATGGTCTAAGTATTCCCACTGCCCTCTTACCGTAGTTATGAAAAGTCATATTAAAGTCATTCTAACATCTCAGAAGAAGACCTCTTCAGGGTGTAACAAGTGTCTCACCACACCAACTCAGAAAGTCACCAGATAGGTTGCATGACTCCTTGACCATCTGTACTAGTTCTATGTGGATGGGTGTATATCTAGGAGGAAATAACTTTTGAATATGGAAATAACTGTTATCTGGTATATATCCTCCCCATTCCTAGCCAAATTCTTGTGTGTGTGTGTGTGTGTGTGTGTGTGTGTCTCTCTCTCTCTCTCTCTCTCTCTCTCTCTCTCTCTCTCTCTCTCTCTCTCTCTCTCTAATTACATTGTGCATTGAACCCTGCAGAAAGAATTACAGAAATATGGTGTCCGTCCCATCAGCCGCCGGAGAGCCATAGTCCTTTTGCAACATATGTATGAGCAAACTCATCCCCTTGTCACTGATAGTGAGGCTGAGAGCAGCTTTTCTGAAACTCCTCAGCAAAAAGAAACATCAAAGTCTGCATGTAAGTACAAGGAATGGTATTAATAACTTTTCCATAATGTTATTCTACCAGTTATATGACCATTGCTTTTATTCAGGTGTCACAACTTAGCAGAATACAGTTTGCTGTTGATAAAAGATTGCTAGTATATTGTTAGAATATCACCAAAGCAAGTAAAGCCAAATGATAAGCAGAGGGATATAATTCCCCCATCACAGATATTCTCATGTTCACCTGGGTTGTTGACAGGTTTACACTTGGAACAAAGAAAGAGGAGAGTAAATGGTTAGTAATGGATGTTTCTGCAGAAAGTAAGGTATATTAGTAAGTTGTCTTCAGAGAGGTGGTGTGTAGTGGAAAGTTTGATTGTAATGTTGTGAGATGGCAACCTTCTAAGCAAGAAGGGTTGGTTAATTAATATAGGAACTTAAACTTGTTAAATACCTAAAGTTCATTTCAGGCGTTGTAATTTTTTTTTATTACAGAAGCTTCGGTTTCGTACAAAATTCCTCATCAAGGCATGGCTTCAAAGGAAATGCAAAAAGGCTAGATGTAAAGAAATTGGGAGATATAAGGAAAAATAATCCAAAGTTTTAGAGGAAAAGGAAAACCTCTCTTTTAAAAAGAGGCCAGCTGAAGCAGTTACGAAAGACATGATAAGGTAAAAATGTCCAAAGTATAGCATTTTAGAAAAAGTAAAGCATATATAATTCATGTTGATCCTCCATAGAGTTGCCAATGGCCATTCACTAATCATGTGACATGGGACTGCTAAGTATAACAGGATCAAGCTAATGGTGGAAGTACACAAGCAAATAATTTCTGGGAGCAGAAGCAGTAGTAATATCAATAGGAAAGTGTATAGAAAACCAACATTGAGTAAAGGGAATGTAGGTCAAGGTTTGAGGTCATATTGAGTGAGTTGATAAAATAATTCAGACTGCTCTGTATTTAATTCTGTCATGCTAGAACTTTCCCAAACGTGAGAATAGTTCAGTAAGCAAAAGATGGCTCATTCTTTTTTATAATTGGAGTACTTGTTGGGTTGAAATGAATTTTTGGCATCTGAAGAGGACAATCTATTTCTAAAGACTTTGCTATCTATCTAATGTGGGGTTTCCAAGATATATTAGATGTTATGGTGATACCGAGAATGTTTAATGTTTTCATTACAATAGTGAAGGAGGAAAGCCAAAAGAGGGGAGCTTGGAGATCAAATTTAAGTGCAGCTTTTGTCTTTTAATGTGAATGCAACTTGTGTGTGAACAACAGATTAGTAAGCATAGTCCAAGTAACTGAGTGGGTTTCTGAAAAGTGGCTGTGGAATTTAGAATGGATAGAGTGAGGAATGAAAGTATTAGAGGGAGAAAAATCTGTCGTGGAAATAGCTCATTATTTGGAATATTAAGGTTGTATGGATATGTGGAAGGTGTGATTAAAAGGGTGTATTTACATGAGATGAATGGAAGTAGATGTAGAGAAAGAATGATGATACAGTGGAAGAACAGAGTGAAGGATTAGTGTACATGAAGGTTTTATCAGAAGAGGAGTCTTGAGATATACTAGGTTCATTGTTTTTGGAGTAAGTTTTGCAAGGCCATTCTCTTCTGTGGCAGTGTCCTTTAAAAGACACTGAATATGATAATATGAAATACTGTGATAATATGAAATACTCTATCATACAATAAGATTGAAGCCTGTTCGTATGATTATAAATTTGAAGTCATTCTTGAAGATTTAATTCTGTTTTAGGATGTTTATGATCTATTACTGTGGATATTCTGTGATATATTAATGAAGTGTTATTAACAAAATTATTGTAATCGTTTTTATTTTGTAATAGATGAAACTAATCTGCACAAAAAGGTGATAACAAAGAGCAAAAAGTCCCTGAATGCAGCAAAAGGCAGTATGCACAAAAAAACTGGAGTGAAAAACAAAGATAAAGCAACTGGAAATAAAGATACGGTTAAGGATGTAGTTGAAGAAAATAAGCAACTTAATTCTTCTCAGTCATCTACCACAAGGTATTTTGCCAGATTTGTTGAATTTTGCTTGAAATCATGATATACTGTAATATTAGGGAATGTAGGTGGTGATTGCACCTCTTTTATAAATGAAAAGTTTGACTAACTTCCTGCAAAAGTTATTAAATAATTAGTTGTTGAATATAAGTAGTTTAAGATTATGATGGTTATAGGAAGAAAGCGGATTATAAGTTCTTGGATGACCAGAGGGATTTATGGAATATTGTGGTTTCGAGGACCATATTTTTCTTCTTAATTTATATGCTGCTAGGAGCATTTGGTCTAACATAGCATATCCTGCGTGCCAGAGGATTAAGAAGAGGAAAAATTTAGAATAAGAATTTATTCCCTAAATTGAGAAATGATCTGTCTCACTCATTCACACTACCTTGCCATTTTCACATAACTTATAATTTCCAGCAAGTGTCACATTCATCATTACAACTCAATTGTTTTCTCCTCCATGTATTTAGTATTCCCTTGATTTAGGGAAAAGTCATGGGATTTTTTATGTTTTTTAAGATAATGAAGTTGATTGTGGAGTTTTATAGTCATTGAAATTTGAGATTTTATAGGTCAGGGAATTTTGAAATTCAGAAGCACTTAAAAATAGATAAGAATAGTGCATCGGCAACTCAAGGATGTGCCATTTTGATAACTGCTTCATTTCCTACAATTCGAAGCTTTGGAACTCTCTACCTTTTCATGTTTTTCCCAATAACTATGACCTGGCTCATTTCAAAAGAAAGGTCTTTCACTTTCTCAAAAATTCGTAAATACTTTCCGTCTTTTTTCTCATTTCTTAATTCTCTCTATTTTCCAGTTAGGGCCTGACCTTGATGGAGCCTTCATTAAAAGAGAGAGAGAGAGAAAAAAAAAAAACACCGCTTTCTTCATTTTCATTATTCTTTCATATGAGTTTACCTTTTCCTGCTTTTGTGAGGTAGGTACTGTCAGGAACAGAGGACTGAGGGAAAAATCCTATCTTGGCTTCATCCTCTTTTCTTTCGTTTGGAAATTAATACTACAGGGGCTGGAAGAAGGGGAGTTGCTGGGTTTAATGAAGGGTATTATGCTGGTAAGGTTCCAGCTATGTGGAATTTTACTGTGTAGCCAGTAGCAGTTGTAAATGTCAGTCAGTACTGTACTTGGATTGTTGTTGGGCCAAACTGTTTCATGTGGAAGGATGGTATATTGTTAGGCCTTTTTTGAGAGTTGGTAGGAGTAAAGTGGGAGAGGAGCCGTTGTCTCACAGGGAATTCATTATGTATTTTTCATGATTGTTTTGTTGAAGAGGTGGAAAGTTTGTTGCCAAGTTTTGAGTAATTTTACTTGTGTCTTTTTTGGAAGATGAGATGCTAATGTGGTGGGTTACTAGTGTCCCATATGTTGGGGCTGGGAAGATGAGGGTTTAACTTTTCTTTGTTTACCAAAATTTGGTGGTGGTAGTTTCATGGTTCCTTGTGTTTAGGAAGTTTCTAAGATTTAACTTTACTTAATGCCTACAGCACAGATGGTTCTGAATATGAATGTTTAGAAGAATCCCTGATGTCAGAAGCTGGTGAGGATGAAGATATTACACCAACACAGCAAGGTATGTAATTTGATTTTTTTTTTTTTTTTTTTGTACTGTATTCATTGATAGAAATGTGTATTTTGTAATTATAAGAATTGGTAGGACTCACATTTGTCATGTACAGAAAGCAGTAACATTGTAGAATTTTCTCACTTCTAGTTATTTTCCTTGGCACTGTTCATAGTGCATACCACATATTGTTATGAAGCTTTTTTTTAATGAGTCCGCAAAATGTATACAATGATGTCCAGATATAAAAGGGTCGATGTGCTATCACTGAACTGAATCAGGGCATGTGAAGTGGCAAGAGGATAAAGAATGCCATGTGGTCTATATGCTTTGTTTGTGTCCAGAAAGAACTGCTTTTTGGAATGAATTAATATCAAAACAATGGGCACAGGATTAGTGAAAAAGCTTGTCAGTGAATGAGGGAGTGTTTGAGGGATTTTTAAGACAGAGGAGGAGAAATAATGAATAAAAAGAGATGAATTGTCAGTAGGAGGAACAACTTTGGTACTGTAGGAATAGAAAGTGAAGGAAAGATAGGTCAGTGGGAGATATCTTGTTTGAATCGTGTTGGTCGCTGTGTGATCATTATCAAGAGTCACAACCACACCAACACAACAGTGTTAAGGTGCATCTTGATATGAGTATTTTAATCCGAACAAGTAGATTAAGGTAAATGAAGGGGTACTGGGTAGCGGCCGCCATTTCGTGACCGCCGCCATTTCATGACCGCCGCCATTTTGTGACGGCCGCCATTTCGTGACGGTGCTAAGAATCTCCGGGTTTCAGCCTGACTCTACTGCCAATGAGAGGGAGGGCTCTAGCAGTAGTAGTACCGGCC